>VTPC01001407.1:0-165370 GCA_011009095.1 Ignelater luminosus | reverse complement strand
AAAAAAATGTGTTATTTCTGTTTACCCATATATTTCTTGAAGTGTACTACTTATAATTATAAGCATCAAGATTTGCTTTTTGAGTTCAATACAAAATTTTTGAAGACAGGTACTATTGGTACTTATATTGCAGTAGAGTTATGTAGTTTCTGCCATTTGATAAAGACACTAAATCTCAAAAAGGTCAATAAATAGTGTTTAGTATTTTTCTCCACTAAATATGCAATTGTGTCCAAGAGAATCCAGATTTCTCATCAGGTTTGATCTCTGATATAAGTATGTTGAAAAGTGTAAAACTGAGAGATGAAGAATCGGAATTATAGGGGTTGTTCTAGACACCGGATATAGAACTGATTCAAGATATTGTAGATGGGAACTAAATGAAATTATAAAAAAACAGAAAATAAATCCGAAGGCATCTTCTTTAAGTTTTACAGCGTTTTGTTGTTAATCTTGTCATAGAATAACAAAGGAAATAAATATTTTTAATTCCATGCTTGTCATATAAAGTCCCTGTGTGCCTATGTATCTCAAATCATTTCTACATCCAGTAGAGTATGTGGAGCGTTCTTTTTAGTTTATCCCAAAAGTTGCTTAATTTTTTACTCAACATCTACTCACTAAATAATGTTCAATCAAAGGAATTGAAATGAATTGAAGTTGCTGTCCCGAGACTTTTTTTGTGAATTTTACGTATTTATTTAACAGTAATAGTAACAATGATTTTAGAAGGTTGATTTCGTTCTCTGTGTAGTTAACGGCAAAAGGTTTCAATCTTTTGTCTTAGGTCTATTTCTAATTAACGTAAAGATACTGAATTCTATTTAAAAGAAGAATATTAATAAGGTATTTATCATCATCATCATTATCAGGATGCATGTATATTTCGTGTCGTGTATTTTATTACGAAGGTGCTATTATGACAGCAAGCGTTCTAGTTCTGCTCTGTTATAAAAGTTGTCTTTGTTCTAAAACCGGCACGAAATTAGCTTGCTACGGCACTGCATACAAAACATCAATAGTAATTTATCTTTCTTTGCCATTATTTTCCTAATCTAACCCATTACCAAGTATAACTAATTTTGTTGTTACATTTTTAAATTTAGCTTGTAGATTTTTATCGATTTCTAATGATTAATATATTAGAAAATAAATAGCTGTTGATTGATATTAGTTTTTAGTGAGGGCCACATGATGTGATAGAGGAAAAAAGTTTCGAAATATACATTGTGCATGCTTATAGGCGTAATGATTTATTAGCTTTTATAATTTCGGTATGGTTAATAATCCAGGACGTTATATTCTCTTTTTTAATTCATCGGAGAGCACAAGCACATATACGCTATATATGTATAAGCAAAAACGATTAGTGAGTGATTTAATATGTAGTATATTCGTTATAAAGCGTGTAATCTTTTGTAAATTACACATCATTTATAAGAGAGGCGGACCTGGGTCAGTATCCCATGATTAATAGATGAAGAAGACGGTGCTAATGGCTCTTGATATCCTCCACTTTATATTATATACGCGCCACAAAACACTCTCTCTGGTCTTTACGCTTTACCGTGATGTGGGCTTATAAATAAATACTTATACACATACATAATGCTCATTAACTTTTCGAGCACCTTCTTCACTCGTATTTTAACCGATGCTTTTTTATGTGGAAAAATTTAATTATTAAAAGGTATTAACTTTTATGTCGATTAGATTCATCTTTTCTTGCTGAGTGGGTATTATGGGATACAAAGTGGAATTTAAGGAAATTTCTTTAAATGTTCTGAAAGGATTCTAAATAAGAGAAAAAGTCAATGAAGCGAATTGACAAGTTACCTGTAAAAGATGACAGTTACAGTTATACCCGCTTTGAAAATATTTAAATTCATTTCAAAGTACAAAAGAACTTGAAATGTGTTAGTGTTAAAATATAAACCCTGTTTATATATAGATATTATAATATTTATGGGGAGGTATTTATACGAACAGATGAGAATTACAAGAAAACAGCCTGAAAGGATTATAGAATTTTATAACAATAGTATGACCAGTTCCTACCATTAATTGACAGTTTTCTCAGAATTCTAAATGAGGCTATTTCGTTGTGTTATTGTTCAAAATAGAGGATTTGCAAATAGATAAGAAGTCTTAACTTAAATTTTATTATTTATTATTTTAAAGTTTTAATACAGTCATTACTTGTTATTATGATTAATGAACCGCATCGTTAGTATAACTTAACATCACAGAAATATTTGAAATATTTGTTTATCCTCAGTATTAAATCTATTTTTAAGTTGCCAAAAATTTAATATAAATTGTTCTTTGTATAAAAATCTTCACAGCACATAATTCGATGATTCGTTTTATTAACAAAACAAGTATGGATTTTTCCACACATAATCAAAAAAATGTTAACATTTTATTTTTCTGAAGTCCCATCATCATTTAGAAAAATCTTCATCTCAATAAAGCTTTTCGATATTAATCAACTGTTAACGTGATTTCAACATATAAAAGAACTAGATGAGTAAGCAACAATAAAAAATAAGTAAAAATGCAAAAAAGAAATTTTAAAAATCAAATTTGTTTAGTTAATTAGTAACGAATTTTGATTCCACTTTATAGAAACGCATGTCAAGGCTATTATCTATGTAGACAAAGTTCAAGTAGAAAATAGAAATGTGAAAAAATATTTTTGTTAGTGCATGTTTCTGATAGTTTACTTATTTGAAAAATCGAAATAGGCTTGTTTTGTTTTTGGAATAGTTAAGTTTTCATAATAATTAGTCAAAATCAATCGCTGTTCTCTAAACAGGTTTGCAACTTAAAAGGGCTATAGGAAGGGTATATTGTAAATCAAATATGGTAAATTCTTAACAAATTATATTTTATCCTCTGTTGTACTTTATGCATGTCTGCACAATATATTTACAGCAGCCCAAATTAGATATAATAAAATTAATAACAATCCAAAGTAACTAATAAAAGTTAATTGAAAAAGAGACAAGTTTGAGTTCTCTGAAGCCTAGATAATTCGTGGAAGATTTTCTTTAAACATAAAAAGGCAATAATAATAATAACAATATCTTAAAAGCAAACAATAATACCTAGTTTGTGGGATTTATAATTCTAAAATGTCCGCAGAACTTAGCCTGTATAGTGTTTATTAGTCACCTCCAGGTATAAAAGAGATTACATGGGAAAAGTACTGAAATCAATTACTGAGCATTAATTTCTAGAAATACCTATACAACTTTAATCCTTTAATTACTTCCAGATGTTAAGCTCTGTTTTGTGGTTTTATCATGAAAATCAGTATTTACCGGTTTACTTAGATTTTTAAATTTGATTGTCTATATTCTATAATAAACGTTGGGTTTTCACAGAAATTCTTTCACTTCAAGATCACAAAAAAATATTAGTTCTATTAGGGAAAAATTCCTTAGATTTCTAATTTCTTTATTTAATAATTTTCTGTTTATAATTACATTGGTAAGGAAAGCGAATCTTGCTCTGTAATTCGCCCAGCAGAAAGTTCTATTAATTTCGAAAGGATACCAAACTATAATTCCTAAATACATTATGTTGTTATTTCTTGCCAAGAAAATGGTTCTTGAATTTTGCCGTTTCTTTTTCAAAAAGTTTACTGCTTGTGTCTGCTACCGGTGCGTATTAATAAATATCAACTTTTTCTAAGGCTGCAGTTATTGCCATATTCAAAGTTACTGGCTTAAAAGCCCAATTGGTCATTTAAATCCTTCTAATAGAAGTTTCTCTTCTAACTTTTAAGCTTTTTGGCTTGTAATTATCAGCTCTTTCCTACTAATCTGTGACGAGCTGGCTTTTCTAAACATTTCTATTTTTCAATCCCTACAGTTAGTTTTTTAGTACAGAGTATAAGAGGTGCTCATAAAATCAATGAACTGAACGTTGCAGTCCAAACGCATTTAACTTTTATTAATTCGTTCAACATTGCTTAAAATACCTTGTAGCCCTTAAAATACATGTTTTCATCTCTTATCCTATTTTCTCGATCCGCCTTAGATATTGTTGTATCTAAAGCAAAAGACTGCCTACGTTTTATAGTAGAGTTTTGATGTAAGAATTGCCTTTGTCATATTGTTCGTCACTTCTCACTTCAATTGCGTTTCTTCCTGTATCATCCATCGTCATCATCACCACATCTCTGAAGCTATTTTATTGCTTCTCTTAGCTGAAATTACATTACTGGCTTCTTCTCTGTAAAAATCACAACAGTCTTTCTTCTCGTGTTTGTTTCAGTATCAGACCAATAGGAAAAATTAAAATGTGTGCGTATTATACAAGCAATATTCAACCTTAGTCTTGAAATTATTCGAGTCGTACCTGGTCGTAATATTCTGTACCTAAATACGAGTATCATAACTTTGTTGTAGAACTTTAATGAATGCAAATTAAAAGTGTAAACTCTAGCAGCTGTTTTTTAATGAGATGAGGTTTCAAGAAAGTGTTTTGGTTTTAATGTTTTGAACATAGAAACGAGACTACAACAAGAAGATTCGTTAAGGATCCTGTGGTTTACTATGTATATGGACAGAATCATAAAAAATTGTAAGTTGAAGAAGCCCAAAGCAATAGTATGTTATAAAAAGCTCAAATCATTCATAGCAGACAAAGCTAATAAAATGCAAAGAATGTTAGATATACATATATCTAATCAGAAATAGAAGAAATTGGTATGAAAATAAAACTAAAGAAAACTCAAGTATCAATTTACATGCAATGAGCAGTGTCATTAAGTAGGAAGGCGAAAGAGATACAGAAATATCAAGCAAGATTGGAAAATCTACCAACGCATTCTATACCTACTCGTAACACATGGGCTGAAAAGTCCCAGGCCTAACAAAGAAAACACGGTTTTTTTTGTTCAAAATTAGCTTTATTCATCAACGTAATTTCCATCAAGAACAACGCAATCATTCCAGCGCCGCTCTAACATTTCAATACCACTTTTGTAGAACGATTTATCTTTTGCCTCAAAATAGGACTCAGTTTCAGCGATAACCTCTTCATTCGAGCGAAATTTCTTACCGGCAAGCATTTTTTTAGGTCTACAGCCAGTAGTCGCTGAGAGCCAAATCTGGCGAATACGGTGGATGTGGGAGCAATTCGAAGTTCAATTCATGTAGTTTTGCCATTGTTTTGATTGACTTGTGACACGGTGCGTTGTCTTGATGAAACAAAATTTTTTTCTTTGCCATATGCGGTCGTTTCTTTGCAATTTCGGCCTTCAAACGCTCCAATAACGCTATATAATATTCACTGTTGATGGTATTTCCCTTCTCAAGATAGTCGATGAATATTACACCACGCACATCCCAAAATACCGAGGCCATAACCTTTCCAGCCGATTGTTGTGCTTTCGGTCGCTTTGGACGAGGTTCACCAGTTGCTGTCCACTCAGATGACGACCGTTTTGATTCCGGAGTGAAGTAATTGATCCATGCTTCATCCATTGTCACATATCGACGCAAAAATTCCGGTTTGTTACGTTTAAACATGGCCAAACACTGCTCATAAATATCAACACGTTCTTGTTTTTGGTGAACAGTGAGCAAACGCGGCACCCACTTTGAGCAGAGCTTTCTCATAGTCAAATGCTCATGCAATATAAAGCCAACACGTTCTTTTGATATCTTTACAATGTCAGCTAACTCACGCAACTTCACTTTTCGATCATTCAAAACGATTTTGTGGATTTTTTTAATGTTTTCTGGTGTAACCGCCTCATTTGGACGTCCACTGCTTTCTGCATCATCAGTGTTTCTACGACCGCGTTTGAAGTCAGCAAACCAACGTTTTATTGTTGTTTCTGATGGAGCGGAGTCCCCATAACACTTTTCAAGCCATTGCTTTGCTTGAACGGTATTTTTTCCCATCAAGAAGCAGTGTAAAATTAAAACACGAAATTGTTTTTGATCCATTGTTTTGAAAATAACAAAAGTAGCGTCACTCTTAGCACAATAACTCACAAAATAATGAATAGAATATCATGAAATTTTAACAGCTGTCTTTTGAAGGTTAGTACTAACTGAAAAAGCGGTTAATGCAATAGAACTAGCGCCATCTATTTGTTAGGCCTGGGACTTTTCAGCCCATATCAATTGCTATATTTTAACACGTAAAAGTTATAACGGCATATAGCAGTTATCATATAATTAAAGTATTAGTTAATCTGAATAAGTATAAGATAAAAAAATCATATGTTACACGCCTATCATACAGTAGATGTGGTATTATATCCACAAATGAAATGCGACAATTTTTCACCTGAGGATAACATAACATAAGGAAGTACCATTTATTAATCACATACTAAACTCAATAAACAACACAATTTTGGGAAAAACAAAAATAGAAAAAAAGACGAAACAATAGATAATAATACCAACTCTACTCTATTCAGAAGAAGCATTACCTACACTACCGAAGCATAAGAAGAAATTAACAGCAGAGGAAGTGAGGTATCTTAAGAAAATCCAAGATATAACGAAATTCGACAGATAGAAGAATGAAAAAATATATAAAGAACTTAAACAAGGAAGGATCGAGGAAAAGATGGAGAAAAGACAATTGAATTGATTTGGACATGTAGAAACGATGGACCCCCAATAGGAAAGCGAAACAATACTTACATTCACAACTAATAGAAAATTACAAACAACAAGAAAAAATTTAGAAAATGGCACAAGAGGTGAAAGAAGAAGAAACATCAGAAAGTGAACTTAGACCGTATTTTTATGCGCTTTTCATGACTATGCTAGTAAATCATCTTCATATAAGTCACATTTCTTTGTTCCTTTTGTTATTGATACGTTTTATCTAGTTATTCTCTTGTAAAATTAACGCAAATCTAGCAATTTCACATGAGGTGTGTCAGCTTCTTTTTCTGTTGGTTTTTTCAAGATTTCAAGATATCTGCTATACCAATAAATCGAGATTTATTCTAAAGTTCAGATCTGAAACTGAAAGTTTGATAAGCCGGTGTAATCTGTGCACATCGCCGTGATACTTCCTTTCCAATTGCAATACCTCTTCTTTTGAACATTTAGATGTCAGTAGAAAACAGTAAAGACAGTTTTCTTTAATGGAACTTTTAAAATAGTTTAGGCTGGATAAAGGTTTCGATGGTAGTAAAACACTTTGATGATCTTATTATAAATTTTCAATAATGTAGCCAAACAAACTTCAATTTTGAAAAACCAAGCCAAATATTTCAGCATGAAAATGAAATTAATTAATAAAACTTAAATAAAAATTATTGATTTTAACTTAATGCTACTAGTTGTAAACATCTCAAAATTTAATATTCTTCATATTTACTAAGAGTAGAATTACAAATTGACACTTTTACATTCTGTGACTCACTATTTCATTAAAACCAGTTCACTAGTTCACTTTAATAAGGTACGAACAAACAATTTGGATATCGTAAACAAAAGAACCTTAATTTGTACAAGGTTATCCGGAGATAGCAGACAGAAAAATAATTAGATGTGTGCTTGTTATTAGATTATTATCTTATTGTTAATTTCATATAAGGAAATAGATCAAGGTTTTAACTTTATTCGAAACTGCTTTGTTCCATTTCTTACTACTTACTTATACAGCATTATACACCAAATACTTGTTGGACAAGTTTACGCATTTTTGTTTTGCCTAAAGAACAAAATGTATTTAATTTATCCTTAATAACGTCGAAGATCGTTTTCACTAAAATATAGTACACTTTTTATCCATCGTAGACTACGAATGCAACTGTCATTTTCTTGCTGGTTTTCTCAAGTTTCCACTTCAATTTGAAACATCTACTAATTTCTGTTGTTAGCCTTTTTGACAATGAGCTCTTTAAAATGATTTACAACACTAAATTTCTAAATCTCAACTAAAGAATACCTCTGTTTCACTAGCTTTTGGCTAAGCCTGCAAAACTCAAGTACTGTCTCTTATATCGCGATTTTAGGTGAAATCAAACTAACTGTGGGTGATAATTCTTAATTGCAACAATAAAGATATATTCGACTATTCTGAGTGCATCATCTAAACACATGGCAAAACAATGTAACAAATACATATGTTATGAAAGAAGGTATTGTATTACATGCTGTATACTTTGGATTGGTTCTATGAAGAGAGGGCGTCGTGAGCTTATTGTATTCTCTACTTCATTTCATTTATTCTTCACTTAATTTCTTCGGCAGTCTAGGAGCATCAGCAAGGCCAACGTAATAAATAGAATACTAAAGATATTAGTACGGACCTGGAAAATCTAAATTCTTATTGTGTTTCTAGAAAACACTGTTTAGAACACCATCGAAACTGACTTGAAATGACTAGCTTTTGGGAAGAGGTTATCCATCGCAGCACAACAAATACGTTTAAGTATTACATATACTATGTAAAGTTTTGAAAAGTTATTGCCTTACGCTACGCTGTTATTATTCGTTTATCTAGAACCTGTAGAAGGTTTAAAGTTAAGTTGTCTCGCATAAACCTTCGTAATACTTCAAAGATAAAATTATCTAAATTTCTGATAAATAGAATACTTTAGGACTGCAGTCAAGTTATACTTATAATGTTCCAAAATCTAATGTGGTTAATTTGTGTCTGATACTTGATTTTTAATGTCATAATTATGCCAACCATTTCTACCTGCTTTGGTGGTAGCAGATCACTTTTTGAGGGCAAATGTCCTTCGCAGTACTATTTGAAAGCAAAATCGGTCGGAATGTGCGGAATCAAGTAGAACAAGACTCTAGGATGATTGAGGTATGCGATTATGTACATGCACTTGCTGTGGTACTATTCAGTTTCTGACATTTCTTCTCAATCTTTAAATATGTGGGCGTTTGATCTAAACTATTTTGCTCTGCTATGCAAAAAGGCCTTAACTCTGTAAATCATATAGTTTTGAGATACTCTGTGAAACGCGTTCCGCTTTCCTATTTACATTTGTATACGATAGGGCCTTTTAGAATTTAGGCGGTATCACGTATTTCTAAAGTTAGGGTTTTCTTGCTTGGCATACAAATCGATTTCTGTGCAAAGAATCCAGTGGTACTTTACACTCAGTAAGATTCCAAACGTCCAAAATGACGTAATCTTTTAAGATTTGTTTCCACTTAAATACTTCTTGTAATTCTTCAATTTTTTCTTCTTTTATTTTCTTATTCTTTTAAATGCCATTTTTAGAACTAAAAATGCATGGGAACTGTAAAACTTGAAAAATCATATAAAAATCCTTGTATTCGTTTCCAGTGGTGTTACATAAGTTCGATCTAGTTAAGTGGAGGTATCAGAGGCCGTTCCATTTCGGTGTTCACCAGCTGTCTTTGGTGAAAAGCAGTGCACTCCTAGCAATCGTGAAAGACACCATAGTAAAATATGCTGTGTATAAATACTGCGTCTCAAATTTCTATGTATATAGCGTGTTTGGGTTATAGTTTTCCACATACCTTATGGAGGCTTTATATCAGGATCTTTAAAGTCAGATCATAAGATTCTCTAGTTCTTTAGTCAACACTTTATCAGATCGACAATATTGCATCACTGTGTATGTTTTACCAGAGACAGTTCGTCCAAGTGTATTCAAATATATAGTAATCAAATATAGATTGACCTCATTTGATTTCAAAAGAACCAGATCGGCAGTGTTACTTAACAAAATAATCCAAATTTTTCTCCGCAACAATAATACTTGAGGGTCCTTTGATATCGAGTAAACGGTAAAATTTAAAACTCTGATGTAAATTATGAACCTAGTTTCTGCAATGAACTCATATAAAAACGTTATCAGATTGAGATATGTAAAGAGTTCCTAGTAGACGATTTTGATTCTTGATTTTGGCCTTTTCCCCAGAATTTTGGTCTTTGATCTAGTTTGTAAAATTAATGGAACAATCGCTCAGCAATCCATTTTGGTCTTCTCCCTAGAGTTTGTTACTGCCACCTATGGATTCAATATCTTAAACCTAGTTAATATCGACGGAAGTTCTCTACGTCATTCAGCGTAAATACAAAATATTTGCAATAACAGTTTTTTCTTTCTCTTAATACTGTTAATAGTTGCTGTACGTCACTTTTTGCATTTTTTGCAATGCGAAGTTTTTGAATTTATTATATTTTAATTAATTGGTTAGCCAGCTTCGTAACATACTTGATTCGGACCACTCATTGATTAAATAATATTTGGTAGATAATTCGTGGAAATCTGGAATTTCTTAATCGGAAGATAATAGTATTATTCCATTATGAAAAGAGCAGAACTTCAGATGAAATGGACTTTTAGTTAATAATTCACATAATGGTGATCAAAACCATTTCTGAACATGCATTCTTTTTAGGATTTTGAATGGTATAAGGACAGTAGCATAACTAAGTAGTATTTGACTGTCCCTACAAGGTTATATTAGGTTCCCATAATGAAAAACGTATCATAAACACGTGCAATTTTGTAGTTGGTGTGACTGATTTGATACGAATTAGAAAAGTGTCCATTCATTGATTTTGCAGGTTGAAGCTGAATATTTCCAATTTTTGATAGCTTTCGCCATGCGTCATCTGAATACCTGCCAGGCACTGTGGAGGGGGAGCATGAGGGGATTTGTAGTCCTACAAGCCCTTTTCTGTATTTACTCATAACAACAATTTGGGGTTGCTATTGTCTTTTGTATCTATTTTAAACAATCTTTACTCAAAAACAATAATTTTACAAAAAGGCTGCTCATTTCCTGGAAACGGAATGCCTCGATGGATTCTCTTATTTGGTAACTTGCTTTGTTGAAACTTCTCTTTTGATATAAGAATAGTGGCCCTACTGCGTAATGCTTTCTCATACCGGCCAAACATTTATTGCTGATACTTTGGACATACAAACCAACGACACAAATAAAATCCGCTTTGTAATTTTGTCACTCCTTGTGTTCAGAAGCAAGCAACATTAGCACCTCTGTCGATGAAAAGTTCCAAGATGATTAGCAGCAAACGTCAATTTGCGTAAAGGCAAAGGCAACACTTTTATAAGCGCTTTTTTTTGCTGATGGTAGCGCATACGTTTGATTACTGCTCTTGAACACAAGCACTGTTTATGAAGAAAATGCAATACCTATTACTTTGTTGTACAGCTCTTTACATATATAATGTTGTAGTAGATTATTTTCTGAAATGATTGATTCAATACACACAATCTCATTTCGTATTATTTATACGAATTGACTAAAGGGCAATTTTGAATAAATCATACGAAATTAGACTTCGCATATAACTGATTAATCGTTTCATTAAAAGAATAATACCCTGCGGCATTATTTATGCAAATGCTGTACTACACGGTTAGTCAAAGTTTTCTTGTATTATTGCGGTAGCGTATTTGCCATAGTTTTCTAAAACAATTATCGTTCATTTATTTTTACAAACACGTTTATATATTTTCGTTAAGGTTTTATTCAGACAACTAAAACAAATTGAAATCTGATAATTGCATTTAAAAAAAAGTAATAATCAGTCTTCCAAATACGTATTTTGAAAGTTGTTAGAAGGGCAAGAAGACTTTTACCTAATTATTTTTGAAAGAAAATTCATAATCTTTTCTCATAAAATGTTTCAGCAACTTTAGACAATTATAATGAGTATGACTAAAGCTAATAGAATAGTAACTATCGGGTTATAACTTCAAAATATGTTTATAATAGCAAATGTTATTTCTTGGTAAACATGAAAAGAATAACGGTGATTTTATTGTTTGTATACCTGACTACATATTTGAAACCGAACATTTGAATAAAAACCAGTAAAATAATTTTGAACTTTTCCAGATAGCACAGTTATAGAGAATATAGAAAGAAATGTGAAAAATTAATATAAGGCTGTAAAAAGTTAAAATTTATATCAATTATGTCAGTTTGGAAGCTATTACGACTCCTATCTAAATTATTAACACATTTTGTTTACTTCCAATACGAACTAATCTTGATGTTTTGGTAAGCACTTCTCTTATCATCAAAAAAGCTTTTCCCTTTTTTTACTTTTCCAAGTATAAAGAATTGCTCAACGGAAATACGAAATGAGAAACAGAAAGAAGCCATTCGAAGAATTCTAAATAAAGGACGATCAATCAATACATAAATACAGTTAAACATGCATGATCAACAATGTATGTAATATCACAAGTGTGATTGGATAACGCGTGCAATAAAAACATATCATTACGGCGCGATCGAGAACCGCCCCTCCACATGCTCTGACTCCACCTGATTTCAGGATTGGCTTGGTATACGAGAGAGGGGCACAGATCGACGGAACGAAATCGTAACATAGTAAGCTTGGAGATGCGCCGTAACAACAACTGAATGCGTTTCGTTATCGTTCGCTCAAAAAAGTTCTCAAGTGTGTTTCGTTTGTTTATTATACCAGTACTGTGTTGTTATTAATGTTGTTTTTAATTTGATTTTGAGAGGGTGCGTGCTTATTACGTGATCGTGCTTAATATTTTAATTTTTCTTTTGTAAATATTCTTCCGTGTGAAAGATACCTTTGACAGTTATTTTAATATTGTTGTTAATAGTAGTGAATTGCAGAGTGCGTTTTGCATTCTGCATTAGACATTTGTCAAAATTCGGGTCAAAAACAGAGAACCGGTGCCTGTCTACGCTATGGAAATGGACCCGCACGAAAGGGATAGCGACGTTGGAGATGATAGTCCAGGAGTGAGTTTTGCTTATTCATCCTATTGTCTTTTTTTTTGGTAAAGAATAACAACATATAAAACGGTGACAAAAAGAAGATTAATTAATTGTATTTTGAATTAATGTAATTTATTCAGAGGTTAAGATTTTTTCAATATTGTTTATTGCCGGCGCCGCGCCATATGTGTTGTATGAAAAGCACGTGCATCTGTGCTGAATGCATCATCTAGATGAAGGCAAAATGATTCAATAGAGTAAAACAACTAAGAAATCTTGCAAAAACTATTTTAGTATGAAGTAGATTTAATTTGGTTTAGTTCGGTTAAATTTTGTTATTTGATTAAATATTAATAGGTAATTCCAAATATTATATCATATAGGTATTTACTAATAAGAAATTAATCGATTAGAAATTAGTGATTATTTATTGTTTTGGAAGATTTCAAATATCCAAACAATTAAGATTTTATTGGAATGAATCATGCTGTTTATCCACCCTTTTGTACCTGAATAATGATTTATTTTTATTAGAAAGTGCTTTTAAATTGTATTTTTGGATTTTGAAACTTTATTTTAATTGTCTGTAATTTCTAGTAGAAATACCTCCAAGGACAGGCCGGCTAGATTTGCAGAACCGGCTTCGACTTAATTTATTTACTTTACTTATAACGTTACATTTATTTATCTACTAAACGATTCCAAGGCAAACATCTAGCACTTTGATCAAAAATGTGAAGTATTTTAATTTTTATAGTTTTAGTGGATTTTTTAAAATGTCAAGTACTTTTCACATACTTATTTTAATGTCCAACTTTAATTTTTTATGAAGAATTGAGCCAATTAAAAGATAGCTTTTAAACATAAAATTAACTGGAACTTTGGAAAAGTATGGATAAGCATAAATAGTAGCGCGCCTCTTATATAACCATGCGTTACCCCTTTATTATTATATTGATTTATTCGAAAGCTATCGCCTAGATGGTACTGTGCGAACACGGTAAATATAGGAAATAAATGTAAAAAAGTCATATGGTACAGTCAATTCGTAAAGTAATGTCTCGGGTAGCTTTATAGTTCTGTTTACTATTTGATTTAATTACAGATCTTATACGTTATTATACTTATAGTTATTAATTAAGTTAGTACGTATATATTGCAGAAATTGCAATCAATTTATTTTGAGGCATTACTTTATGTGTTGGCTGTACATTTATAACATAACGCTGTTGCAGCATTTCCATCCTCACCATTCATTATGGTTACCGTGTTGTGCTACACAAAAAGGTTAAATTAGAAAAATTAAAACTGACAATCTTAATGGAAAAATAACAGTGGTCCTCCTTTCTGACCTTGTGGTACCCCACGTTTTATATTTCGAGAATTACTAAAACAATTTTGAAGATGTTTGTTTACAATAGATTCTCACAACAAAATCAACTTCAGTTTTTTATGTGGTTACAAGATGCTATAGAGAATCACTTTTCTTGTGGTTTTTCTATTTATTTTTATAATCTTATTTATAGTAATAAATAATTTTATATTCTGGTGTTTTGCCGAAGAAAGAGTTATTCTTTGGCGTATGACAATTTTATGAACTTTAAGAATTCTTTTACTGTGTTTAATTTATATACCCTTCACTTCTAAATGTTGCAGTGGTCGTTCCTTTGTTTCATATGAATATTTTTATTGACTATTTTAAATCAGTTTGTCAATGTGCTATTGTGATGTAATAACAATAGCAATAAGGGCTAGTTATTTTATTGTTATTGTATGGATTGATTGTTGCAATATTCTTCTTACCGTAGAAATAAAACTTGTTTACTTTAACAATTAAAAACTCATAATTAACTAATATAAAATTCCGTTATGTTTATAAAAAGTTTCTTAAAATCAAACATGCGTTTCCTTTCCTTAATTTCTAAAAATTAATTTAGATCGGTAGGCGTTAATAATTAATTCTATAAGGAAAAAAAGTAAATTAAAATAACAACCAGAATTTATTACTAAACACCTGAAAATAATGAAAGTCAAAGTCCAACGCCCTTGATTAAGTTTTTGTTATTAATTTTTTCTTTTAATTTTTAATTCGTCTTTTAATTCCCTTCCTACAATCAGCGGACAGATAGTTATAATTTAATACATAAATTTTAATTATAAAAAAGTGCTTTATATTCATTTCTTGGGTTAATTTAATATTATTTGTAGGTTATAAATGTCTTATCCGGTTCTTTCGATAGATATTTTTTGTTTAAATATTTTTAGATTTAATTTGCATTTTTGATTAAGTGTTACATTATTAACATTTTTATCCATATTGAAATAAATAAAAAAAGATTATAATTAAAAATATTACAGGGGCGTAACCAAAATTTCTATTTTTAAATTACTGCAGGGCTCTTAATTGATCTCTTTAATTGTTTTTAATTTTCAAAGATCTTCGGTGGGCTTTTGATCAATAATCTCAGAAAATCACTTTTATTGTAGTGTCCATCTGCGTGCTTTTGCCCTTCAAATTCAATTGTTATTAATTGATCCCAATTTAACGTCATCTTCATCTAGGGATTAAGACTAAATGTAAGAGATTTAACTTGATTTTCTAGTCCTGGTGACATTTAAGTATCGATGTTGGCGTAATTATTATTAATTATTTTTTTCTCTCATAATATCATATAAATTGTGTTACATTTAGACAGTTTTATTTGTATTAATTAAAACAAATTATATTTGATATTAAATAGCAGATGGGTTGGGTCTTTTATAGTACCATTTTTATTACTGAAGGAATAAATCTTTTATATTTATGTAAATAATTTTGGCCTAAAAGGAAGGAAGGTTTCACAAAATATTATTTTTCATTTCACTTTTTTATTGGGGGAACATCTGCAATTTTGCGATAATAAATTTTACTAGTGTAGAAATGCAGAATTTAAATTATGGGCGACAAGGGATTTGACTTATTGAGGGATCTATTGCCGGTCGAAGGTATACTATAGTATACACTGGTTACATTTATTGTCATTGTCCTATCTTCTTCTCTGCCTTGTCAAGGCTAGAACCATTCGTCTTCAAAAGATAATTTAAAGCACCATTGAAAGTTAAGAAAGCAAAAATCTATTACGGTTAAATCTGGTATGTATATGCACTAACTTGAGCTTCATGTTGTTTAATTTACAGTTTAACAAATCAAGTTATAGGAGTTTCATAAAAGTGATACTCAAATAATTTTATAAATATAATGCTACATATGTAGAACATGCAATTAATTCAATTAGTTTTCTATAAATAATTTTCTGCTGTAAACATTGACACTTTCCAACCACATTTGATAATGCGAATGTACACGTACAAAAGAAATCTCTACATATGTAGCAGTAACAAGATCGTGTCTGTTAAATTTTGAGCTATGCAAGAATATTTAATGAACTGGGTACAAAGCGAATGAGGGGCCTCATGCAAAGGTAAGCGAAATACTACTTCGTATGGCTTTTATTTAAAGCCAAAAGTTCTTCGTCATGAAGTCTGCCGCTGGTTTTGGTAAAGGCTTTTTTTGGACCGCGTCTTATGAATATTTTGGGATTCATAAGGAAAAAGTTTATAAGGATCATAAACGCAACCAGAGGTGTCCAACATCAACAATCGAACATTTTGCCCAGTCATTAGTCTTCAGAATAAATATATTTAAGTGTGACCGTATTATACTAATTAGAAAATCTCTATACAAGCTTCTGACCTTCGTGATATCATCATAATAAATCATACATTTGATACAATTTACAACTACATTTTCTGTGATATAATTTTTCTTCTTCTCAATCTATAATTCAACCAGGCATTATAAGACACATACAAGCCATCAAATGATTTCTACCGAGAATGCAGAGCTTTTCTCATTCAAATTTTGTGATTTAATCTGATTACATCTTTTGTAAAGTTGATTGTTAGTTCTTCATGGGCTTTTATGTAGACACAGTCAGCTATTGTTTTTAGGAGTGTTCTTGGATTATTTAATCTGTTGGGAATATAGGGACGGCTTTTTTGGGAAATAACAGATTAGAATGAATATCTCTTGAATTTTCTCTCAGGTACCACCACCTTCAAAAGATTTCGTTATTGTAGTTTTTGGGTTTATGAGCGAATGTTAATTTTGCTTCATTGTCATCAGGCAAATCTTAAGTTTGTGATTCGAATCACAGTTGCGATGTTCTAGGTTATAAATTGAAGTTTCGAATTTCCATTGTTGCGATAGATTAATCTCTATCAATTGGAGATTTTGATTGAACAACGTCTATTCTATTTAATGTGCTACTGACTATTTCTGCTGGCAAACACAATGGGCCGAGTTCTATCATGATTAAAATTTAAATAAAACAATGTTTCATTATCTGATCTTAACACAAGAAAAAGGGCAAAATCGCTTAGCAGGATCTTTAAAGAATATTTAAATATAATCATGACAGTAGAAATTGGCTCAATATCGTCTGGTAAAATATCAGTGTACCTTGTCAACTCTTTTGTTTTGATATTTGTAGTCGGAAATGCCAGTCTGGGCCTTAAACGAACAGTTACAAATCTTACGAAATTTAATGAGGATACGACCTGTGGTGATACCGATCCAATTCGACCATGACTCTTTTTTGAACATTTCTTTCTCATTGTCTTTAGAATGCCATTCAACGGTATCTTTTGTAGATAATTGAAGCCCAACATACTTTCGAAACTCAGTTAGTCCAGTACGAATATTGGTTTGAGTTTGGTCTGCATCCCAAACTTGTATGGAGTTTTTAAAATCGCGTGTTCCTCGGATGGCAATGGCAAAACCACTTTGGTATAATTTGCCAAGAAAATTCTCTTAAACAGGAACGAAATCGCCAACGCCCTTTAACCCGGGAAAAAAGAGCAAGTATTATCTTGATTCTTTTGAAACATGCATTAAAGCTGTATATTTTTTATTTACCAAGTCTGTAATTATGATTAAATGTAACATAAATGTATAAAGTACGGAAATTCACAATATGCATTATTTCAGACTGGTCATGTGGTTTCAGTTCTTATTGAGGTAATTCTATTCGGTCTGAGCTATTGGTAATGCTTATGTATGAATTTAAATTTTCATTTTCCGTATACCTACTACATTAACAGTCTATAGGGATAGTCAACTCATAAAGTAATGTCGCAAAATATTTTATATTTTAGCGCTTAATTTCTCATTTAATGGGAAATTCTGCGTTTTCTAAATAGTAATCAATTAAGCAAGATCAGTTTATCCACTTAGTACTTACGTATGAAAAAACTGTCATAAATTCGGACATTAAATACCAAAATGTAAATCATTTTGCGGCATTACTTTATAAGTTGACTGTACATAAGACAGCCGAAACTGGATCTCAAAGATTCTGTAATGGAAATCAAAAGATTTTGACTGATTATACGATACAATATGTAATTGCATATGAGGGCTACTAATCACAGCATTGAATTTGATCGTGAAGTATTGATTTTCTATTCAAGTAAGTAAAAGCTGGTAATCCATTCAATCCAATATTTAGAAGCCAAATTCTAATATAGTTAGGTAGCTACATAATCGCAAGTCTTAAAATTTTAATTCCTTTGTACTGGTTATAATGATAAAAAAAACATTTTGTGAATTACACAGTTAACTTCACATTTTTAATAAAACTTTAGAAATCAATTTTTTGGTACTTTGTATTATTGTATTATAAAATAACGACTTACGTCGGTCACATTTTCACATTTTAGTAAAACAATTGCAAAATGTACTTTTGTTTCCTATTTTGAGAAATTGCATGCTTTATTTTAAATTCTTCCTGGAAGGTATTTCAATAGATAATCCCAATGGATCAATATTGTTTAGAGAAAAATCACAGGCGGACTGGACAGGGGTGCGAGAATGCTACAGCACTTCGGGACTTGAGGATATTTTTGATCCTTTTAAGAAAGTATGTATCATAATATTGTCAAGATTTTTGAGCCCTAACATGAGCTTTAGCATCCCTAGCAAATGCACCCTAGTCTGCTACTGTTCAGGCTTAAATATGTAAGAGCTAATATTCCAAATCCAATTCCAAACTTTCCACTAAAGTGGAGAATAAGTAGTCAGACAGATAAAAAAACTGTAGATTCCCCGATGGTATATGGCAGTATATCATAACAGTCTAGATGTGAATTGTGTTCAGGTTAACTGAGACCGACTGTTCTCACTAAGGTTTTCTATATGGGTTTCCTTAGTGATGCAGGTGAATACCTGAACAGAATTCTTCACGAGTTTAAGTACCTATTATCTATCTCATTCTTATCTTCACCATTCCAAAAATTCCCATTCTTGGCTGAAGAGAAATCTTTGAGCTACTAAAGCAACCGTCCACTCAATGGCGAAGAGAAACACAATGACCTTTCTTCTCTGGTATGTATTGCATTGTAATTTACAAGTTTTTATTTTAGAAATCCTTTAAAATAACTAGTCTGCGTTGCTTCTTTTGAAATAATGATCATTGAAATTCGTACGTACATCTTTTGTTTCATAAGTATTTCCTTGCATTTTATTTAATTCCTTTCACTCAGCACATATAGTCTTTTTCCATCCATATTATGTTTTTCTTCCATTCCGTTGTTACTTTGCAATGCATTTAACTCGCTCTGCCTTTTTTTATTTATCTACTGAATTAATGGTTAATCTACCCAAAATGAGATTGTTTTTAATAAATAACGATATGATGTAGTACTAATGCAGTCAATATCATCCAGTTATTTTTCATTTAAAGTCCAAAAACAAGTAATGGAGACTAGTTACATCCTCGGATTATATTTTGTCTAAAATTTCTTGAATAGCTTAGTTCACGATAGATACTTAAGTAGTGTTAATTTAAATGCAATCAACCTAGAAATACCTTCAGTTTTCTTATTAATTTGAAGTTTAAAAATTTTGCATTTCTTGTCAGTTTATTATCGTCTAAGTGTTGCTTCTTATGCTATAGTTAAAGAGAAATTCACGCAACTTTGATAAGGAAATATAATTAGTATAGCAAGCTATTCTCGATTTTAATAAAAACAATCACTGTTTGTTTTTCTAATAAAAATTCTGTAACATACACATACACACATCCATATAAAAAGGTCTGTGAGTAGTAAAGTGATTTCGAACGCCAACCATTCCTTGTCGGTCACAGTCTGACGGTTTCCCAAGTTTTATTCCTAATTAAATTTGGCGGGTTTAATTCCGCGAGCAAGAGTCGTAAAACAAAGGCAGCCAGGCGTGGCATTTGATTGGCTAAACACCGACCGGTACACGCCCTCAAAAAAGTTATTGTTCCGTTTTATCGCCCGTTGCAAAGATTCCTGACTGATGTGTTTGATGTTTTCTTCTTTGCTCGATGCATGCATATATTCGTTTTAATTTTATAATGCAACTCCTATAACTCTAAAAAGTTTATTATTCTTGTGCACGCCATCGTAGTAGGTATCAGGTTAGAAAATAGGTAATGGCTTGAGTTACTTGGAAATCCATTATTAGTAAAAGAAAAATTCCTTTAATTAATAAATGGATTTGATTTTTTATTTAAAGATTGGTTATTTATAGTGAGTTATTATAATTAGGTAAACTCAGGTGAATGACTCGTTATAAATATTGTAATTTTTGATGTAATCAAAAATGTATAAATGTGGGAAAATCCGTTCAGAACAAATAGATTGTTATTGATTTAATCAATTCAGTTTACCTCAGAGAAATAGCTGTGGTATAATTAAATTACATGATTCACGCAATACAAGGTACCTTCCTTCCTGGGAAAAACTACATAATTATCAGAAAAAAAAGTAACGCACATTTCATCTTTTAAATTCAGTACCATCCCAACAGCGAAAGTAATGAGAAACCGAAAGGGGAATAGATAAAGCCTACATTACTTTAAAGCAACTCCAAACCTCCACAGAAAGCTATCCTTTTCTATAGGTAATTATAGGTAGTATCGTATTTACTTTGAATTGTGAAGAAAATACATACCAAAAACAATATATTCTGCTCTAAAGCTAACATTTTCACTGCAACATTGATCAATTGTAATCTTTGTTAGTTCGGGAAGATTTAATCGACAGATATCATTCATATATAGGTTTAATTAGTAAATTCATTAATTGCGCTATAGTGTCATATACCTAGTGTGATCTGGTTGTATTATAACAAAATAAAATCTGAATTGTTACAGAATTGTAATTTGGGTTACAGTATAATACATTCAAGAGCTACAATTAATGTTCTGACCTACTCTGTATAATTTGAGCTTTAATTGTAGAATCATCCATGTATCTTTTCTTCAATGCGTGAAAATCTATTTACTAATCCTGTACGTTATATAATATCCGGTAGTAAAATATTTCAAATATTCTTCAATACAAGTTTCTGTGTTAGAAAAGACAGGTTGGATATATCTCATGACTATGTTGCTCAAAATGATACAAAAGTGGTTTGTCCAAAACAAACATCTGCCCGGTAGTAACCTTAAGGATACGTATCTTGGGACGGCTAGTATTGAGGGTCACTGCTAAAACCTGAAAACCCACAAGAATTCGGGAGACCACAAAAAAGATAAGATAAGAAACTAGAGATTCACGGGAATTTGGAAAGCTTGCGAAAACTTTTGAATTCGCAAGGAAATCAAAGCTCGGAAAAGGCAAAAGTCTACTAGATCGCGGCGACGTGCAAGAAAGATTAGATCCGTAAGGCATCAGGTCAGTTTAGTTAGGTAATTGAAATGCAAGACAAAGTAAGAGTAAAAATTAACATAAAGTGTTTTTGACTTATTGAGATATACCCCCTCATGAACCTTGAAATCTTTATAGAATATTGATATTATTAACTTTTGTCTCAGGTACAATGCCTGACCACTACACATTATAGTAGGTAAACGTTCGAGGATTTTTAATTTCAGGTTTCTTGCTTCCCGCAGTGAGAGCTTCTAAACATAAGATAACTAGCGTCTACATGATAAACAATATCTTACTGGCAAACTGACATACTTTGAAACACTGAGTTTTTGGTATTGCTAAAGCTGGATTCAGGTTTTTGATGATCTGCGTAATAAAACATGTTATTTGGCTTGCTCAGGTTGATAGTGAGACACGTATTATTCCTGTTGACGTTCGTTGTAAGTTGTTACAGTATAAACAGGAGTACCTATTGAAAATACTATTTGCAACATCAATAGCAACAAAACAATACGTTTATTACGAGTAACAGCAATTACCTGAACAAAAGGAAAATACTCGAGCATATCATGTTCGGCGGCAAATTCTATGTTACGAATGTGACTATTCAGAAGTTAGTAGACATCTTACCGAGAAGATGGAATCATCTTTGAAAACGAAATAGGGTAACACAAGCATTTCAAAGATTGATTCGCTTGTATCTATATATGGTTTCATCTTGTCAAGTTTTGTGTTTTCAGACCATCCAGAGAAAGTATAAATGGGTTTTGGCGGGTAGTTTACGGTGGTTGTACAAACTTTATATACTCTTCCATACCTTTGTACGAAAAAGTTAACTTTGTTATCTGGTTTGGGTCGAATGCAGTCTTATCATCTTATAGCTCTCGAAACACACGCCGATTTCATTTCACTTTTAAATCCGAAACTCGCGAACTAAGAAAAATCCCGCTATTTGATGCCTTGGTCTATTCTGTGGGAGAGACATCTTCTGGTTTCATTTGCAGATAACTGTAGGCTTGAAGGGCAGCTCCCTTTTGTATGGAACTATCGTCATCATCAAATATCGCCTTACTTAGTCTTCTAGTGGATGGTTGACAAAAAATTCTTGGACCAAGTAACTGAAGTACGAGCTATCTTAATAATTCGACAACTTTTTCCTTTATAGGATAACAGCAGCAATTCAAGATACAAGCTGACCAATTATGGATCTTACTTTAGGAATTGCATAGTTTAGATAAGACGCAGGTTAAATGCGGATTTTTTTCATTTATCGCATATAAAGGATGATATTACAACTGGTTAGAGAGCTTGTCCCTCAGAACAGCCTTCAGCAGTTTATTCATCGTCGTTTGATGCCTGATGAACATATAGTCCAGGTTCTTACTTGCACTGGCCGGAAATAAAGTCAGACAGTATCAAATTGAACAAGTCGGTACAGAGATGATGCAATATACAGATTTGTCTTTGCCTAAGTAACGTAATACGTCTAATTATTTACGCGTAAAGCTGTACAAAATTCTTGATGTGAAATCAGTCATTTTCTGATCACTTTTGTATGTACCATTTCTTTTCTTAATTGTTAACATACTATCTTGATACTGAATTGCTTGTTTATCATTATAATTTTTAATTTTTACTAAACTTTGTCGATAGCAGCAGAAATCACAACTGTGAGTAAAAGTAGGTAAATACCTACTAACTTTACATTTTGTCGCATTAACACGGCGTGCTTCGTTTAACTGGCAGTTTTCAATAAGGTCCTAAAAATGACGATACCTACTGATGATATGTTCCGTAGTGTCATAATTTCTTAATGGCTTTATTTACCAAAAGTTTAGAAAAAAAGATTCTACAGCAATACTGTATGTTAAGGTAATATAAACTTGAATTCAGATTTTTTTAATTGGAGGATTATTGTCAATTATTTATTGCTACAGATACAGACAAAATAAAAAATTCCCTGTTCTTCAACCGAAAAACCGGCATCCCCATTGGATAATTCTCAATCAAAGAGGGCAGACGCCAGACAATAATGGAGCGATTGCGCCTCGCGACCGTGCTTTTGATAAAACGTTATATTACAATCGTGGTGTGCCGTGTCGAGATCGTGTTTTTGATTGGACGCACTCCGATCTTTATGCCACGCCTCATTCATCTCCATTGGGCTCCAGGCTCTTATAGTGGCAGTTAATAAACTTTATTAGAGATTTAAATGCATGCATTAATAATGAGGCAGTTAAAAACCACTTCCAATTTCACCCTTTTAACGTATTGAATGAAAAAAGAGGGTTGCACATGGATAAGGGTAACTCAAAACGAAATCGAACAGATTTTTTCTTTCCGTTTTGTTGTTTCATTTATAATATTTCCTTGTTAATTTTAAAACTAATAAATATTATACAAATTCCTAACGCAAAGGTTATGATGTAGATAAAACCCAAAACATAAATTTAAGTAGTGCAGTTGCTCTTTTAGATGTCTTAACAAGTGGGTATTGTTATGAAACCGCAGAATTATTCACAATAAATATTTCAAACTGTTCTCATTAGATGTTCTTCTAGAGCGACAGGTTGTAGGTAAAACAGTTATGAATCCCAAGAAAATGAATAACTAACCTAACCTGAAAACTGAGTACCTACTTGATTTTCTTCTAATGCTGTATTGTTTTCTGCACAAATCTGGATCTGTTATAAAGTCAATAAAATATAATTAGAAAATTTTATAATTTTGACTTAAAACAAAGGGCGGGGGAAACCATCTATAATCCTGCGTGTCGTCGCCTATACGGTAACATTCTAAGTTGCAAGCTATAAAAACGCTATCTTTGCGAGCCCTTTGTAATTATAGGTGGGTTTTATGTCGGGTTGCATTATAGTGAACGAAAGAGCTCTTCTTGTTCGCGGGCAAAATCGCCGTTTTTATTTTGAATCTATTATTTATAATTATCTGGCAGTTTGCGAAAATAAGGTAATTGGGGTTTAATTTACAAACTTTGTTGTGTAATTTAAACTTGTAAAGAAAAAATTGTTCGTGATTGGATTTTTTTGACCATAGATACCTAGGTAAATTTTTTAAATTAATTTTCCCTGTTCGAATTTCTCGTGGGAACTTCCTGTTTTGAATTGATAAAATTTCTATGCTGATTTTTCGAAATGTATTTACTTTTTAGCTACTTGTAATATTTTAAAGCAGTTAAAGTTGAGTGCTTGTATATAGCCAAGGGCACTTCTCTTGTACTAGTACTCAAAATTAATTATTGATCTAGTAATAACAGCAGCTGAACATCTATTTGGACAGGTGACAGCATAACTAATTAAATTGTGGAAATATCTATATTCGATAACATAATCAAAATATTTACGAATAATCAAAATTTTTGCCTCTAGGTTATTAAACCTCATAATAATTATCGATTATAATGGAAAAGCTACTCCTCAAACATCACGTACGCCAATCCTAATTGTTTTTGTGTTGTGTGTTGATAACAACTAATAATAATTTATAAGGCCTTGTTTTTCTCTTTTTATTTGTAATTAGGTTCATTTAGAGAAGGATGGAACGAGTTTACACTTTTGGAATTTCTTATTATAGTATTTGAATTTCCATCCAGTTTCTAAATTTTTCTAGGTAAAGCTATAATATAACCTTAATTAGTATAATAGTAATAATGAATTTTAATAGATATAGAAATTCCATAATTGCTATTAAATTTCGGTAAGACGCAGACGAAGGTATATTACAACGTCCTTGTTATTATTAACGCATATAGAAATTTAAAATGGTCTGTGGAATATAAAATAGATTTTAATTTTGATCTTAAATAGTCAGCTTGTTTTTGAGTAACAAAGCAAAAACGATTTGATGGTAAGACATTAACGTGCAGTACGGCGCTAGTCAATGAACTATTAGGCCCAATATTAATTCAAAATCTGACAAGTGTCTTTTACTATTACTCCCAAAATTATAACAATGACAGACAACAAGGTTTACCTACTAGATAAGAAGAATGGGCATTTTGCTTTATATCTGCAAGAGCAACAAACTTAAACCATAAGATCTTTTATTTATTTATTTTCTTTGTCTTTGCCTTGACTGGTGACCATTGGGAGTATTTGAGAGAAATGGTGAAATACATCTTCCTCTGTTGATTTTCCAGTTAATTCTTTTTGGTACTGATTCCTTTTGCAATATAATTTATTTGACATATCAAAATTTTCATTTCCTTTACAGAATATCTAAACGAGCTTTTGTATGCTAATAGTTTTAGGATTGATATGGATTGGCTAAGTAAAATTTTTACCTATTTTAAGACATCAAACTGGGAAAATATCTAACATACTCTGCAAACATGGCAAACGTTTGGTTAAAAAATCAATTTAGTAGAACCTAATATCTATGGATGTATAAGTGTTTTGACGATTGAACTTACTATGTTTGATATAAGCTAGCTCAGGAACTTAAAGAGTGGTACATGTCAAGATGTATGAGTAACAACAGTAAGTTACGTGATGTGCTGGTAATAACAAAAATACTAACTATAGAAAAAGAAGAAGAATAATGGAAATCTTCCAGGCAGTTCCTATAGCATCTTCTAGGTATAATACATGAGAAATTCATGTTGGTTTTGGAAATAGGAATGCCGAGCTACAATTACTTAGTCCGAATAAAATTAATTTTGTTCTTCATCTCTCCTCCTCGAGTTTCGCATTTGGGTTATTTGCTCTTTGATTGAATCATCAGACTATTTTTCACTAATTTAATCAACATACTTTCTTGAATGTTACATTTTGTAAAACAAAACGTCAAATCAAAGACTATTACACTGTAGGAGTCTGGAGAAGGGGCAAATTAGCTAGGTTATTTATACTCTCTTTATATTTCTCAGTTCTTCCAAACAGTTTTAAAGATTTTCTAACTTTATATTCATAAGAACAAAATCTGTGTAAAATATTACAATAACTGCTTTGTAAACACCCTATACATAATAAAAAAAGTCGATCTGACTATGTAAATTGTCAACTGTTTGTTTTGATTATTCCACTGGGTGTGTTCAAAATTTGTTTATACCACTTACAATCTAATAGACGAATTATTTTGATCGAAATCATATTAGAGAAAAAGAAGAATTGATCTTGTCATATGTTTTGTTGTCTTTCGGTTACGTCGTCTGCATAATGTATATTATGTATATGTTCCGAGGTGAGAACCGGACGCGGGCGTGGGTTAGGATTTATAAAATTTGTCATAAATAATACACAGGCGAGGCTCGACGGGGCTCCGAGGACACTATTAGTGCAGCGATGTAGGGAATTGATTTATCACGATGGACCACGGGGTGCCCCAACAACATTACATTCATATTAAAATACGGTTCCATTTTAATATTGTCACCAAACTATTTATAACAGCATTTTGAATATTTGTTTTGTCTGGGGGCCAAGAAACCCACCTCAGAATAATTGAATTCGTATTATAAAACACGAAACGGTGCGGTGCGTGATGGTGTATAAATTTAATCGCGCGGTGGAGGTGGAGGCGGCGTCGTCGTACCCTTGCGGGGAGATTTATTTTTAAACACGTTTTAATGGTGTTCTTTGTATGAGCGATTATTAATTTTATATGCCTTTATTTATTGTTTTATATGCGTGAAATAACGTTTGAAATATTTGTTTGGTTAGTTCTACCCGGGAAGAGATCTTAACAAAAAAACGTTTGTCGTGTTATTATAAATTTATATGGGCGCCATCGCAATTAATTTGCATTTTTCTTATTGATGTTAATCATTATTTGTCAAAAAAATTAATAAAATTAATTCTTTCCTTGTATAACCACATTAACTACAAATAACCAGAAATTTATATTGGATTGAAAGGCCATTTCTTTTAGAGAAACATCCTCTAACATTCGCTTCTAATGGTGAACACACATTTATATGCGACCGGCATCACAACCGGAATAGTTGAATAATTTAGAGCAAAACGCAAAGTAAATAGGCACAGATGTTGGAGTTTGCCTCTTTGGAATACTCCGTAAACGTGGCAAACATTCAGACCGCATTGTGTAAAATGTCTTTCGTTGGGACATGTTTGAAAACTATTAACTTAATATACTTAACTGTCATATCACAAATCGTCAGCTTATAATAGGTTTGGATACATGACATATGCTCCATCTATTTTCAGACACATGGTATACATTTTAAAATTTGTATGGTATTCGGGGAAGCAATTGAAGATTTTCATACGAAAATTAGTTAGTTCTAGACATTGAATAACAGTTTCTTCACCTTCCGGACACTACCACATTTAACTCAAGTGCCTGAAAATGTTCTATGGAATTTTTACAATTGCTACTCACTCAGTATCAAGAGTGTAGGTGCATCATGAATGGCTGGTTATTGTTTTTGTTATTAGAGCTAAATGCTTTTTAGAGTTGATCAGATAAACATTTTTAGTGTGTATTGAGCAAAACATGGTTCAGATTAATATCACGAACTTGATGGTACAAGAAAAGTCAAAGATTAATCTTTTTCCCACGTTACTCGAACTCTCGATCTCTAAAGTCTTATAATCAATTTATGAAGTGTCCTGAAAAGAAGGGTCATATCTCAGAAACCTCAAGAAGTTTTATAGTTCTACAATGCTACTTTTCGAAGTCTTAGAGTACATATCTGCTTAGAAGTCTTAGTGACAGAGAATATGAAAGAGTTATATTTCTTCTTGAAATGCAGTGTTGTTTGCCTATGTATCCTATCATTACAAAATGCTGATAGACATAATTTTCGAGGGTAAGAGGGTGACTTAGCAGATGACAAGAAATTAAACAAAAGTAATACACGTTAAAATCTGATGGGAAGCGAGAAGTTTCATGTTTAAATACAGACTGTAAGAACTGTGGCATTCCCTTTTTTTAACGAACTCCGAAGGAGTCGTTACTGAAATTGCGAAATCTGCTTGCCTGCCTGCCTGTATGTATGTATGTATGTATGTTTGTCCGCATTTTTTGTCAAATTTTGAAATTTTGACTTCAGATTTAAATTCTACATCAAAAACTAAAAACAACGGTATCTTCGTTTTTTGATAACTCTTCAGGAACATGATCAAAATGGCCGCCGAAAATTGGGAAATTTAATTTTTTTACTTTAGAATCGTATTCTGCATCAAAAAATAAGACAAACGTATACTTTTAGTTTTATGATATCACCTCGAGAACATGGTCAAAATGGCGGCCAAAATTTGAAAAAAGTAACAAAACAGGAGTTCGTTGTGGTTATGCTTTGCATTCCCAGATGTTTTTTTATTGGCAGCAGAATCGTATACTAGCCACACTCTTTAATTTAACAGTGACCATGCAAATGTACGTAGAATGAAGTTACATTCTGGGCATTCTGCTTTTAAGAATATCCAAGCTGTAATAACAATATTAGACAAGAATAAGCAACGAGAGCAAACTACATTATAATGCTGAAACGAAAAGTCATTGAACAGATAGAGTTAATCTCTAGTGCATAGATTTATTTGGAAGATTTTCCGTTACCTTATTAGAGAAAGAACTTGTGACTACAAAGGCGAAAACCAAAACATACACAAGAGAAATCTATACGTTTTATCGTCATGATAAACGTTGAAACGGATCTCTTCAGAATCGTTGGTTATAAGAAAAACAAAAAAAGAACAATATTAAGATAACAAAAACATGGCAAATAAGCCAAATCTGATTAATAAAAAGTTAGAAAGAACACTTTGGAAAACCAATTCAATGCTCTCAGAATAATACTTTAAAGTAGTGAAATGCAAATGAGATAGAAGAAGAATTACATTATGGAAGAACAAGAAATATAATTCGTTCAATCAATGTAACGAATGTTTCTCCCTATAATGGTTTGTCCAACTGTAATGATTATTACCCTATGAATACATAGCAAGAAAGGGCTGACAGCCATAACCATATTACTTGAAAATAAATAATAAAACGCACTTGTTCTCTTTGTGTTTTAAAGAGGAGGCAATAAAATCTACATCTAGAATAGTAACAGGATTCATATAGGCCTATTGAACCAACTTATCGTTAGTCTATAAATTCTATTATTGAACCTCGTATTATTAGGTTCCGAATATATATCATGTGCTGGATCACTTTCTTAAATAAATAAGTTTATTTCCCATGTCTGGTTCAACCTTTTGTGTTTAGGTATAAATTGTTGTGTTAATTGATTTTATCAAATTGCCATTTCATAAATATTATTATTGTATTTTCGAGGGGAAAAAACTTACCAACAGCAATTTATCAAAAATAATATTAAGAAAACTTTATGACGGTCAAATTGGATACGCAGCAGGTCAATGTGACAGCATGCAATAAGGGACAGTGAAGGTCTAAGATCTAAATATTTTATGACCACCCTGCCTATGTCTAAAATACAATAAAGTTTTATTGTATTTCCTAGTTTAAATTTTATTGGAGCTTCGATATTTCTTCTATTTTTGAAGGTCGATTTCTATAACTTTAGAAAGTTATTTATTACAATGAACTGTAACTCCTGGGAGGCAAGAGCATTTGACAAAATATTTTAAATTATATATTTTTTTCTACAACTGGAAAAAATGTTCCACGAAATAACGTTCAAGGTTATGTAATTTCCTTCTTTTTTTTTCATATAATAATATAATAAATGATAATATAGCAAACCATAAACAAGATATCAAAGCATAAATCACGTCCTAAAAAATGTCTTCCCCAGAATATCAAAATATTTTTATTGTGTTTGTGCCGTCATTTTAGAGAATAGAATCAATTATTCTCCGATCGGGATGAATGATGGGCAGATCGGGTCTTATTGAATGCTGATCTGTATCTGGAAACGATCACAGACAGAGAGACCACAAGTCTCGCGATTCTTTAAACTGATTAAACTTAATCGACTCGAAGTGCTCGTGTAAACTATAATTGACTTATTTATTTATCTATTGATGGGAGATTTCTCCATTTAGAGTACAAGAATGAAATTGAGGGTGGCATTTTTTATTTTATCCATTCGTTGTTTCCTGTAGTCAAACACATTAAAATACAGAAGAGAAGGACATTTAAAACCACAATGATGTTGTATAACATGATATTAAGAATATCACTTATATAAGAAAGAAAAAAAAAGAAGCTAGATACAGGGTATTAGAAAAGAAATTGCCCATGTAGTACGTAAAATGAATCAAAACAGTTATTTTTGTTTTAACTGTAATATACTTTGATAAATATTGAAATTACCTTGAAACTTAAAAAAATCTTAATCTGCGACTTATACAGAGAAGGATGAAATTATCTTTTACCCAGAATTTTAATCGAATCACCGCTGGGACAAATTGAATGATTAGCAAGAACAGAAATTAATAATGTTGGTATGACAAGTGATAGAGTTCGAACGAGTTTTTTTAAATAAAGGAATCCTTAAAAACACGTCATTACGTAATCTGCCTCAGTTACAGCCTTGTTTGAATATTCAGGCTTTACTATTTTGATCTACAAGGTAATGCAAAGAAACATTTTATGGATTGATTGTTTTTATTGTATTTTAGGCAAAAAAAAGAACTAAAAAGTCTCTTGCTGTTTTTTTGACTAGTTCTTGGTTTTGAGCGAGATTGCAAGAAACATTGGGCAAGCACGTGTCTTGTATACAAGAAAAAAACTTTCCTTACTGGAACCTACTTCTCAAAACTCCTCAATAAATATTCTGATTTAAGCTTCGAACTAGAAAAGTAAAGAACAAATACCTTACTCCATGCCTTACTGCTATGGACCCCTTTCCTCAATTACAAAAATTTTCCAGATCTCCTAGTTTCGTTTTCAGAAATAGGCAATTAGCCATTAAATAACAGAATCTGTTGAAATTGAAATCCAACTGGGAACCACTTCATTCAGACTAAAGTATGGTTATAATAGTCATCAAGCATAAAAAAGCGTGAAGCAGAATCTTCCAAGAACATTTTAATATGATTTTCATAAACGTTACTATTCGCGCTGTTTCTTACCAGAAGGGTGCTTGACATTTTTTCTTTCTCTAACAAGATGAAATAATTATTTATGTGGATCTTTCAGTCTAATTTTTGCAGCTTCAACCCAGCTTATTATTGTATAAGCACTTCAAGATAACCTGTGAATTGCAATATAGTACTGCCAAAATAGATTTAGTGAGACCATTGTCTAATTATAGCTGTTTGAGAATTCCTTGGCATCGAAAACCAAGACTAGAAGTTTAATAAAAAGATCAAACCACTTGTCTTGATAGAATACTACTGTTTCACTGATTTCCTATCTTGTCTTCATTTTAAGATAACACAAGACCAGAAATGTAGCAAGACAAGAAATGCTTTCTAAGGTATCAAAATCATATGCATTAAAATCTTATTGGAAGAACAGCAACAGGTCAATGAAGAAAACGACTTAATCAGTGTAATGAGAATGTTTTAGAAAATCCCATCACATGGTCTACTGATGGAAAAAAACCTGGGGAATGTCTGAACCATTGCAGATGAAACAAGGTGCAACTACATGGTATCCCGTCATCTTCTCCAAGGGAATGGAATATCCGTTCAAACCGAAATGATTTATTGATTAAAATTGATTCTACCAACAGTGATAGTACTGATGTTGCGTGCTAGGTAATACCTTAGGTCAGAACTTTCATTTAAAACATGCATATTTCTATTCTAAGATACTAGCGATTTCAATCTGGGTTAATGAATAAAAGCGAAGGACGTAGTAAAGATTTGCCAAACGGCTGTTTCTCTGAGGTCCATGCTTTGTATAGACAGTCAGCAATTCCAGAGATACTGACCAGTTCAGTTAGTTGGAATCATTGTTGTCACAATCTTGAAACGATACAAGATTTTGATATTTCCTTTTTAAATGACTAAAAACCTTCTGATGAGCTGACAAGCAATTTAGGCAAGCTGGTTTCTTTTTGTTGATGGTCGGTTTCCTAAATTAACTAACTTGTTCATTTCTTTACAATGCGAGAAGCATTGCACATCTTCGTTAGAGTAATAAAAGGCTGTATTCACAAATATCTGACTTTGTGAGCTTCAATAATGATGACTCCTACTGAGAATGAGATCTAGAAGAGCAATTTTTACATCCAGTTTGGTGTTTTAGCACCTGTAATAATTGGTGAACATCCTCCGAGGAATATTCGTGTTATGGGAAGATTCTTGATTTTCATTCATAGAATGGAATTGATACAAAACAAAATTAGGTCAGAAAAGAGCTTCTGGGGAGATAGCTGAACAAGTTTCAATCGGAGACGTAAGACATCACATTATGTGATAAGAATCAGTAAGCGTGCCAAAATAGCTAATAAAATTTCGTAAGAATTCTATTTTGCTTATAGTCCTGATTTGTAGAATACACAAAATTAGAAAATGTTGATTGTGATTACAATGTAATTGAATGTGTAGAGTTTGCTGTGTACGTTTGTATTCGAATTAACATACCAAGTCCGCTTGTACATAAATTGGTTTCAAGGTAACTCTATTAAAACAAATATTAACATGACAACAATAATTCACATTAAAATGCTATTAAAATCAAAGAGGAATATGTCACGTAGTATTGATTTTATTTATCTTTGTAATTAGTTATCGTATCATTCCTTTTAATATCGCTTTTCTCTATAAATTGAAATTCTCTATTTGGATAGCTTTTATTTCATTTACATACATACAATTAGTTTTGAAAATATTATTTATTGACTACATGTTTTTTTTTCTTTTTAACAAATACAAGATTCCATTATAGTTAGCCATTATTAAATAATGTTTAATGTACTATTAAGACGTTTGGGTAAACACAAGTTGGATGCTCTCCAAAATGTTTTTTATAAAAGACGTTTTTGTAAACAATGCAAGAAATACTGTTCACCTTTTTAACCGTTCTTGATATTTAAGACGACTACAAACAAATGTGACAAAATAAAAATTAATTTCTTTCTAAACAACGCAATTTTAATGTCACAAAGAAGTAATAAAATAGCTAGCAGGTAAATTTGGATATTTTCCAAAATTATTAAACGGTGTCCTGATTAAAGAAAACAAAACTATTCAACTCCTTATTCCTTCTCTTTTGTTTGGATTATCTCCTACAATCGAACAAAAATCTATTATTTATGGTTTATCACTTTTTTTTATCTAATTTTGAACATCAAAATTCATCCTTGTTGATTTTATTGTCTTTATTTATTTATAACAGTAAACTCTATAGTTCGTATGGTCATGCACTTTAGTTTTTGTGAACGAATGAATAGCTGGTGGGCATTTGTTAAATGCTTTAACTGTTTATACATTCATTAAAACCTACACATTTCCCATTAAATTATTTATAAATACCAATCCTGAGATAAAAAGTACTTGTAATATTTTTCTTAATTTCTTAAAGAAAAAATCATTCATCTTTATTGATGATCATTTAGAATATTATACTTACACCTTTATTTATAGACGGGATAAAGTTCATTACCATACAAAAACATTGTCATTAATAATAATGGTGAAAATAATAGAATATATATATATATATATATATGTCCTTCTGCGAAAGTCATTAATAAGAAACGATTAGATTATTCACTAATAGTATACGAAAATTAATACGTATTATTGAAACTTTCCAGAACACGATCCTAATAATGTCATTGTAATTTAAAAATTCTATTATTAGTCATTATTTACTAATTTATTATATAGTAATTAGTTGTGTTGTTTGATAGACGCTACAAATATTGATGAGTTATAAAATATAACACAAAAGAATACGAATGATGACAAGAGACAATTTTAGACTTTTCCAGAATTTAAACGTCGTTTAGTTTTGTTATTAATTATGCATAATTCTCTTTGTTTCTGGTTTAAATTTCTCATCTACGACGTATTTTAGTCTGAAATTGAAACAAAACCATCATAAATGCATTTGCATTAGGCCTTCTTGGATAATGTTCTGTTATTCATCTTTTTCAGAAAACGACCATGGCATTTGAATTATTCTCTTCCTATTTTATTCACTTTTTCTGCTTTTTCATTAAGGTATTGCCTCAATTGGTTCATTTTTTTATTCTACATTTGATTACTTCATTACTCTTTTTGACTTTCTATTAATTAACATTACTTACTTCACAAAAGCTCGAGCTTTTATTTTTCCTCGTTTCTTCTTATATCATATACCATAGTGGTTCATTCTTCTTTCATATCTATTTTGCCTACAAGATTTTTGAGCCTCTACATTCGCGAACATCCTAAACTTTTATCTTTAAATTTCAACTTTGTTTTGCCTTTGCTTGAGTTCTGTTCTTATCCCTGTCGATTCTGAATCTTTTAATGTGGAGACACCTCTTGGTTATTATTTTTTCAGTATTAGGGATAAATAAAACATCATGTTATTAATCAATTCGTCTTCTCAGAACCGAATGCATGGAAAATTGAGAGATGAACTTCTAAAGTGCAGCCCCTCATGAATTAAATTTTTATCATCAATTTAGTCCTGATACCTGAGACAGTCTCCTCGAAAAATCAGTGGCTCTCCTGTCTCTGCGTGTTCTTGTTTGTATAAATGTCAATATTTCTAACGCGACATGAATGGTTTACTATAATTAAGAACAAACGTTTTCAGTTAATTTGGACCTGAATTTCTAAAAATATCAAGTAGGTATCACATTCACAGATTATCGACATCCATCTCTTTCACAAAAAAACTCAAACAGTAGTTCTAGCATTTGTTTATTTACTTTGGTTGTTGGGTCTTGTTTTCTGTGTCAAAAGCATAGTCATCTTCCATGTGCAAGAAGCATCATCTTTTTCCAAAATTCATTCATATCAGTTAAATTAATAGGCAGAATTAATTTAATTAATGTGACTGCCTGCAAAGTCCTCCGTATCTAAAAATCAGCAATTTGATCTTCAAATGATCGAACAAGTTGCTTCAAATCCATCGAGGCAGTATAAATCTGTAAGCAATCTGAAGTGTTCTTGACGCATTCCGATGTACACAGCACAAAAACACTTAAAGTCTTTCTCAAGCAGAAGAATATCAGATAACTTTAAGAGCACCGCAATATCATTTATTTAGAGATCAAGGTTGCTCGGTTGTTCGAAGTTTAAGTGTTGTAGTACTGTAGTTGAAGAAAAATGAAACCAGCCGTCGGAATTTGTTATTTTGGCATATTTCCCGTTTGCAGCAAAGAAGGTTGGATAGATATTGAGCTTTCTATGTTAAGAATATGACACAAGAACTAACTGAAGCGGTCATTGTTAAAAGGGGGTATGCGCAAAACTTCACATTGCTGTAAAACATTGGTAAATTCTTTTCTTTTTTTAACAGAGAGTGGTAAAATCAGTTTGTAGAAAAGTCAGGAGAAAATTGCCATCACGAAAGTCATAAAGACAATTTGATTTTTGTTACATATCCCCTTTTAACAATGATTGTTTCAATTATTAAACGAGTTGAGTGCAAACAAATCTTCTCTTCTTCTTTGGTCATTTGTTTGGAGTTTAAAGTAGCAAGAGCTGACTTACTTTTTTCTGCTATTATTGGTGAAGCAAAATCTGTCAGACCGATAATCTTTCGATTTTCTTTTATTTTAGTAAACTTTCATGTTTCTAAAACGAAAGGCTGAATTGGATGCTTTTGTTAGAAATGTCGAAGCACCTGGGTTCAAACAATCTTCTTCTACTTTTTGAACATGTTTCGGCTTTCCTATACTACAAGAAATCTCCAAAAACCAATAAACTTTGAATTTCTATTATTCTACCAGACTTCTAAATTAACAAAAAGGGAAAACGAGGAGACCCTGAACTTTTTCTTTTGTTAGAAATAGTGAGGACAAAGTTACCGAAAGACTGCGAGCAACCTTCGCTTGTTAGTCATTCATTCGCAGTCCAAATTGAACGGGAGTTCTTGTTCTTGTTCTACTGCTGTGGTAGAAGTAAAATCTCAGACGCCAGTGATTTTTACATTTTTTTATTTTGGCGAAACCATCGAACAATTTGAGTATAGGCAGTTTTTCTCGCTTTTTGGTCATTTATTTGGAGACAAAATAGAATAAGAGTTTATCTATCTTGTTGAAGTTTTGGTTAAAGGGAAGTATGTTAGACCTGCGATCTTTGGATTTCTTACTTCGACGAACTTCCATGTTTCTAGAACGAAAGGTTGGATTGGATATTTTTGTTGGAAACTGGAACTATGAAACGAGTTGAATGCAAGCAATCTTCTCTTGACTTTTATTTAATTTTAAAACCAAATTGAACAAGAGTCGACTCCCTACACTGCCGCTATAGATAAAGTGAAATCTCTAAAACCAAGGATCTTTGGATTTTTGTCAATTTGTTTTATTAGAAAAGATCAACTGTCAAAACAGGGCGAGCAGTTTTCTGTTGTTTGTTGGTCGTTCATTTGGAGATCAAACTGAGTAAGAACCAGCCTATGTAATTCTCTTGACTGAAATAATGTCTGTCAGATCAGTGATGTCTGGAATCTTTCTCTCCACAAACTTTGACAATGCAGGTGATTGAGCAGCAGAAGTTGCTTAATATGCTTGCTAGACTCTTGATATGAAAATTTTTCATTTAGAAGCATCACGGTTCTCATTAAAGGCTCTTCTTTGCCTAAGACGAAATTGCTTGTCTATAGTTATTTTAGATATGCAGCTAAGCTGGAAGAATACTTTAATATTGGAGATTCAATTAATATTTTGGGTACCATAAAGGTTTAGTCGTTTACAGCTCTGTTCTTTAGTATCTTAGCCGGAGTTTTACAATTTAATAATTGTGTTTGTTGAATACATTATTCTGATCCAGATTTACTTAAACTATGAATTAAAAATTCCAATACTTTCCCTTTTAGTATCTTCTATAAAACTTTTTATTGTCAACAGTTTGTATAAATACAATAATGAGTTAACAATAGATAACAGTAATTATTTGATTTATCTTCATTTGTATTAATAAGATCTGAAAGGATTGATTCAAAGTTGATTAAAACTGAAGACCACGTGCGTGTGTTATTTAGTAAGTGTTTTGAAATTCATCGATTCAAAAAGTTATTGAAAATCAAAATGTTCAACTGTCCTGTATTTTTGCCCATACCAGTTGACAATATTAAGGTAAGAATTTATATCTTCGGCTTCTTTACACATAAATAAATAATTTAAAACATTTCAACAATTTTGTTTTTATATAATGTCAATTAATTAAAGGTTAACACTAATATTGACCTTCACGCTTTGCTTTCCTAAGGAAGTAAAAAAGAAATTTAAATTAATGAGGGAATTTTAATTAATAAATTTTAAGTATTGTTATTGCATTAGGAAAAGTTAAAATGTCCTTGGAATTCGACTGCTTTTAAGCGGTTTCAATTTTAAGTACTGCAAATACATAAAATTAAATAAAAATGTGTGAACTCTGAAAAATAAGCGTTTAAATGTTCATAAGAGATGCAAATTATTTTTATAAATATTTAATTGGGAATTTTTTAGTTTTGTTTTTTCCAGAATGGATTTGCGTATTTTGTCCAGTTTATGCGTAAATTACTATTTTGTTTTTTATTTTAGGCAAATTTTATGTATAGAAAGTTCAATAACAATGTTTTATTAAGATATTAAAATGAAAGCAGTTCTTCTCGCGTATTTTTCCTGATAACTTAATATAATATAATTCCTAATTCTAATAACACACCGTACACGTTAAAAAACGGATTTAAATTCAACAAGGTGATCCCCATTTGTCAGGTGTGTTGTGATTCGGTCACGAGTCGCATGGGGATCGGAAGCGCGCGACCCGTGGGAAACCAGCGGGGCAGAGTCGTGGAGCGCGGAACTCGCGGGGGGCCTATAACCTATCAATATCTGTCCGCGCGTCCCCCCACTTCACATCTTAAAATAGTATCATTATCGTGTAGCAAATATATCTAAATAATCCTAGATGACCATCGGAATGTACATCTTTTTTTTTCTAATATGACTAATTATTATTATTCCTAGAATTATTGTTGGTCTCATAATAAAAATAAATTTACCCCCATTGGCGATGCATAGGGGGGACATTTGTATTAACACTCTTTTCTAGTTATAAATTATTAGTTGGAAATTTATAAATTATGGGGGACATTTTTACAACATTAAATTTTTTGTGTAGGATATTAGTTTTATTGGTGCGATCAAAAATGGTCAGATGTTCGAGAACAAGGTAACCATTGAAGAAAATAATCGAATCTACAAATTAGTCACTAGGTACCATTTTATAAGTACAGCACAGTAATTAATTATTTACTATGTTACAAAAATGTAATAATTAAAAGGATTATGTTTATCTATACTATCAATCTTTGCTTAACATATTTACACATCACGAAATTCAACGTTTAGTCATGAAGTAATTTGTTTGTTTGTAATACTAGAAAGTTGTAGATATTAGAAAAAAATATCTGGCAGAAAAATGAAAAACCTGTTGAAGTATTATATTACAGTATTGTTTTTCTCATATTGACACCATTAGGTAGCTTCTGGAAATTTTGTGTGTTATATTTCATACCTACAATCATTAATTTTCTTTTATTATGTTCCCTTTTCTAGAAGATTTCTGATTCCTGTTATAAACTTAACGGAATACGCGAAAAATTTTCCATTGGTAGGTCTAGAAAACAAGAAAATCAAACATATTTCATTATTTATAGTTTCACGATATGGTATTCTAATATTGGTTTCATACTAGCTGAATGCCATCAGTTTCATAACAATTTCTAAAATGTCAAACATTGAAAATGAAATCTTATTAGATATTAGTCAAATAATAACAATGTAGAATGATTAATAGGTGAACAAATATATCGAGTTGAAATTTAAAAAATCGCAAGTTCTTTTTTTGTGAATATACAGAAGGCGCAAAAAAAGATTGTTGAAGTTAGTCTGTTGCGCATTTTATCTTATTATATACTTGATACTTAAGGTATTTTGAAGTTGACTATTTAATAGTGTTAATTCTTCTATGAATGATTTTGCACTCATGTATTTTCAGTTAGCAAAACTATTGCATTTGATCCAAAAATCTGGCAGAAATACAATTTATTTTTGGGAGATCTGGTAAAATATCTAGAATTCAAAGTACCGATGTTTTTACAGAATAGATCATTTTCAAAATCAAGCCTAACCAAACAAAATTAGTCTTTGGTAAATAGGCTTGGGAATTTTCAAAACTTGATTAAGTAGTAAGATGACATTTCGCTATACTTTTGGACATGGTTACAAACTTAGCAACTTACTCTAAATTTGTTTTTCTGTGCATTGCTTAGTTTTCCTGCTCTGCCGTTAGTTCATTCTGGCTTTGTCATATCTTTCTCATTTTGTTCTAATAATCTTTGAGAAATTATATTTGCCAAGACATAGGAACCAGTGTTGAAAACAAAGTATTAGTCGAAATATAAAGTCAACCTGAAAGCACTCGCCTTTTCATATTACTTTTATTTGAAAGTGTCCAGCTTGGCAGACCTGCAGCAATAGGTAAAGAATGTTAGATGGAATATTAATTTCCAAACCCTACAAGATGCAATTCTCTATTGAGAAGAACGAGATAAAAGACCAATTCTAGGGCACAATCCAAACTATTAATTAGAGGAGCCATCTCAACTACAATTATGTCGAACAAACTCTGACATTTTTAGTTTCTAAGTGTGGGATCAGAAACTGGAATCTGAAAAAAGTGCGCCAGCTCTTCATAATTAAACAATATCGAGATTATTTGTAGCCTAATGAAGTTTTGGGAAGATGATTTCTGGATGGTTTTCAATAAATGAGAGAAGGGTGTTTTTTTTCAGGTTTCCCAGCGGACGTCTGAAAAGGATTAGCTGAGTCTTGTTCTTTAAGTCTGATTGTTTGTAATTAGAACCAAGTCATAGATAGCACGGTGTCATCGATAGCATTTAAAAACATTCTTACAGTTTTCTCTAATTCCATAAGATTTTCTAGGCCTACCCTTTTCGGCATCCACAATAAGGGTAGCTCCTACCTTGGTGTTATTTAATGTTGCCCTGAAATACTGTTAGAAGGGTTGAATTTTTTATACGTTGAAAACCAATTGTCAAAATTATTTTTCTTTGGGTTTTGTCAACTGTAGAAAAGCTTAGAAATTGTTAGGATCTAGTGATAAAGAAGTTAGTGAGCGCTTGGATCTATATTACCAACGTATTAATGGTTAAACAGTCAAAGTTACCTTCCCCATAATTGTTTCTAAATGTCTTGCTGGACTGTATTCTCGTCTTCTCAAAAGTTTGTTTTCTTAAAATTTCTTTCATTGTTGGGATGTGAATCTTCTCTCCATCATATTGCAATCGAGACGTTATAGTAAGTGTTGCCACGTTATTAAATAATTCCATAATAACAATCCCAAGGAATCAAGATTACTTGAGACATATTTTCTAACTTCTCTTACACCTGCTAGATCAAAGAGGCCCAGAATATCACATTGGGAAAGGACATGAAAATAACGTCAGTCACTCTTGTGATTTCTTAACGATTTTCTTTTTCCGACGTCTCAGTGTCGCTCTAATTTCTTCAGGCAAAACTCTTAATTGAAAAGGTTCTCATAATTCTCTAACTTCAGCTCTGATGGCGCAAAAAAAGCCTGTTACCGAAGAATTGCCATTTACTAAAGCTGGAAAGAACACAAAAAGCAAGAAAGGCAAAAAATATACAAAAGAAAGGAAAAAGATCTAAGAACAAACAGATCCGAAAGGGAAGATGAAGTGTAAGTAGTGATAAATTTGGTAAAATACTTTCTCAGTTGTAATATTATTCTTTTGAGCACGATCTTTCAACGCTTTTCATATGTTAATGCCTATCACACTATATTCGTAAAACATGTTCTTTCTTTTACTTTTGTATCAACACTTTGTAGGAAGCATTAGCGGTAGCATACTTTAGCTGATTTATTATCGTCTCCAACTTAAATCACTGTCCGCATTTTTTTCAACAAACTTAATTTGACTTTCAATATCTTTAAGAATACGTTTCATCTATACAAATTGTCAAATTAAATTAACATTTGTGTCAGTAATAAAAAAATTAGGCACTTATTTATTGAGACAGTTGGGCACGGCGATATTTTAAAACTATTGCCGTCACATGCATATGAAAGATAAAAAACTTGATGTTGGCATGATTTTTTTAAAACTTAATATAAATGCAAACAGCTGAATCCGTTTAAGCGAACAAAACGAATCTTAAAATAATATTCTTCTGATTATAATATTATTATAGCGCGTTCTTGAGGTTTTTTCCTTCTCGATAATTATTTATTTTGTTGGCTAGGAAAAAAATATAATGACGGACGCGGGCGCTACCGACGGAATATTTTTAAATTTACATCAGATGCTCGGACAACTGCACAGGAGACATCAAAAGAACATCTAAAATTAAAACTAGACTTTGTTGGATTAATTTCTTGGAATTATAATTCCCCCACAAAGTAATTTCCTCCATACGTCGTTAAGACGTATGCGTCTCTTTATCCCCGAGCTTTAATTTTCACATTTGCAACAAGGAAAGAAGACATCCAGACACAATCAAAAATCAAATTTGTTTTCTGAGAATTAAGTTATTTTTGTTTTTAAACATTTTACTTTTTATCTTCTTTTACTGTTAGACTGGTCTATAAAGTGACAATAATTGGGAAAAGGACAGACTGTAATGACGTAGGCGTATTTTTGATTAATGGTGAATATAAAAAGTGTCAGTCTGGAAGGGGCATAAGAGAAGTTATTTTCGGTTTTATTAATAAGACACCGAATGTGCTTGTCTATCACATTTTAAAGGCACATGTCGAGATTCCTGCTGTGGGTACATACGTTTGACAATTAAAACGATTCTAATTGAGGTTATAAATTTAACTTCTTACCTTTTTTTGTTCATGAACTTTTGCACAGGCTTTCCGTTTTATTTGACAAAGGAATTTCAGTGTGTCACAACGCAATTATATTGTATTTATATTTGTAATCACCCTGTATACATGATATTTACTGTTGATGCAGATCCCAAAATATTTTGCGATACTGCATATCTTGCTGACTGTTAAAATTTATTTTAGGAATTGTAACAAGGATTAATTTACTGAAATGAAAAAAACAGAAAATAATATTAATAAATTCGTCCACACAAAATTAATAAAAGCAGTTGAACTGTTCAGTGAAATAAAAAATGATCGAGTAACTGAAACTTCAAAAGAATACCAAAGCAATGGCATTTAAAAAATAAATACCCCTCTAAATATACAAGTATTTGATTTAAAATAACCCCTCTATTGGTGACTTGATTAAACAAATAGCTCGTAGTCAATGAAAGAGAAAAACTGGAATGCCACACGTAGTAAATAAGAAAGAAATGGGTAGCTTTACGTGAACGATAGGCATCTCTAAACTATTGTCGAGGTGAAAAAAATACCTGTCGCCGGTTTTGTTGGTATTATTAACTTAGGACAAGTGCCCTACGTAGACACCTCTTTAGGCTAATTTTGTCCTTTTGGCGGGACATTATAAAGACCGTGACACGCAACATCGGGAACGAAGCATCACACGTGAATAAATATTTGATTGAACATACTGAAAGACTATAATGGAAGGTTTTTTTTACTTTTATTTTGTTTGTGTTTGTTATGGGTACCATTTTATTTTATGTCTTGTAAGGACTTTAACAATATGAGAAAAATAAAAACCGATTCACTCTTTCCCTTTGTATAAAGGAAGAATTAAATATGTAATTGGATTTGCTTGACTAAGCAGAAAAGGTCGATTATTTTTATTACAAAAACGGAAATATCAAAGGAAATAGTGCTAATTAATAATTATTACGTTTATAACTGTTTCTGCAGTCACAATAAGGATAATTAGATGGTACTATAGCCATAAAGCAAATTGTTTCGGCCTGTATCGGCAACAACGTTTTTGAGAGGAGCCTCAAATTCTAGTAGAAAAGAATCTTCTTTTACACAAGGTTTTTAAACGGAGCTTATTTTATTCAATCTTGGAAAAAAAGACAAAACCACTAAACTGGTTTCGTACCAGCTACTTGCTCATTAGCTCTGGGTATTCACATTGCGATAGCAGCTGCAAAATATTTTGTTAAATTACTTCAAGCATTCTCTCCATATTGCAGATATCGATGTTTTATCGTGTCAAATATTCAACTAAGTTGATAATATTCATTTTTTTGTATTTCGAATTCAAGAACTTGAATCTTCCAAAGTATTTAGTATTGTTCGATTCGGTAGACAAATTATTACCGAAATTGGTTTTACAAATAAAACGCAATTACGAAAGTGTTTCTTTCAAAGCTGCAAGTGTTTAAATATCAATTATAAGTGTACGGAGTTACTATGTGAAACCTAAAGTATCTTAATCCAAACTAATCGAATCTAATGTAGATCGATCTAACCTAACTTGCGACAATTCAAATCACTTTCTGCTCTTCACATTATGATTTTATTCCCTATATCTTTTTGGCTTTCTATAGGGAGAAAGAGGAGACATACTTCCTGGACTGCCTATAATGGAGAAAAGAGCTGCTATAGTGACTATATGAAATTGATGCTATTTTGTTTTTTTTCCGGGTTATGGCGAATTTGATATCAGTTAAAAAGATTATTTTGCTCCTGAGTTTTCGAGATGCCCATATTGTAATTCGAAACTTTTAAAGTATTGAAGAAAGTTGTTATAGTTTCCATTCGATCTTGCCCACAGCCAATATTTGGGTATCTGTGTAATGTTCGTTGTCTCTGCAAATAGATCTTGATCTTTCTTATCCATATGATTTTTCTCAAATTCTTGAGTTGTAGAATTACTACGAATTCTCAAGATGGATGATTCAAAAATCTTGATTATTAAGTATTATTCATCAGAGAGGTAGTTCCACACTTCGGACATTCAGCAATGAGCATTTCCCTTTTGATTTTTAAAAATTTTTATTTTTGTTACTAAATGTTAAAAAAACAGGAACTGGTAGATAACATTTCTGCTTACTCTGCACGCACGATGTATTCCATCACATCTTTTAGTGTTAACATTTATCCATTTATCGATCATTTGGACTTTTGTTGCTGTAGTTCTGCCAGGTAGTAAAGCCATTGAGAAACTCGCCATCACCTTTCAGAATGGAACTTAAATCAAAGTACACATGCATTCAACTTAGGATAGGAACATACCGAACAGCTAGCAGCTCGTAGTTGCAATTATGTTCCAGTTCGATGATAGATGTATTAGTGTACTGTGGTGATCAGCTTAAAAGAATCGGAAATGACGCGATATATCGCCTTATGTGCAAACAAGTTAAGTCGCATAGTGTGTATTGTACGAATCGTACATTAAAGCCAATTTGTATTGTTACCAAAAGCGAGTCTTGCCCTGGTGAATTGCAAATCGTTTCTTTTGACCTGGTGTTATTATAGAGGTAGCACCACTGACGTAGCTAACCCCCTTGCTTGGGGTCGACCATTGTGATTGAGGGGGCGCACGGCGCGAACAATCAGGAATTGAAAACTCATACCCACATTTTCCCTAATTTATAGTTTCTATAAAAGTCACTTCATGTCATGCCAAGATCGATCAATCAGGATCAATTCAGTTGGCATCCTATACTTTTTGCAATTTATTGCAAACCGGGTTGTAGTCTTATCTTAGTTATAGACTGTGAAAAAATAATAAAAGCCCCAACGTTACAGAATTATACTAACAACACACGGAGTGGGTTTTCTGGGCTTCCTCTTCGAAAGTTAGTTTTTGATGATAAAGTTGTCTTTTCCCACGCTTGAATTACATTATCGCAGGTGTTTATGGTACATTTCTCGTGAAGCATGCACAGTAGAATCTTGTGGGGAAGCGCAATGATACTTGTAGTAGCCATGCAGTGCTCAGAATCAAGGTCGAGTAGTTATGGCAACTTCCTTCCTACAACCATGAAAAAAAAAACTTTCTTGTTTCAATTCCGACATCCTGCTACATCTCGAGATAAATAACAAAGATGAACTAACGCTTAGTATCATCGATATATTGATCACATTTGAATTACTAGAATAGTTTCAAATGAAGGTAACATCGATGTAGTGACCGTGACAGCAAGTTATTATGCACTTTCGGTTTGTTCCTTCCTCTCTTGTACTTTTCGAACTAATACCCCTGGTTAATGATGTAACATCTTGTCTGTGGATTCTAGCGTCAGAGTCGTTAGTGAGCCTCGAAAAAAAGGAACTTTTTTTATAAATTGAATTTTTCAATTTCTTTGAAAAACAGTATGCGATATCACACTTTTCAATTCAGAACTTTCATGAATGCCAGTGCACTATGTATCTACATAAGTATATTGAAAGTTGCAGATTTTACATGCTTCGAGATTGTTGTTGAGTTTGTAAGAATTATAAAGACAAAACATAATTCAAATCCTACTTCGTGAGTTTCCGAGAATTTTTACTAGATCTTTTCAAAAACTAGTTATTGATTTTAAAACTCATTAAACACCAGAAGCAGATGCAGCTACATTAGTAGAGTTCTGAAGATCCAGAAAGGGAAAATTAATTATTTTTTGAATTGTGTAGACACTCCAAAAGAATTTTTGTTAAGATGATATATTTCTCAAGATTATCTTGGTATCAATTAACAGTCTATTATTATTTTCTCAACATTACAACATAAAGATTCTCAGTGTAAATCCTAAAGGCAAACGCAGAACTATAAACCTGATTTCAAATTAATCAAATATTGTCAGCAAAACATAGCGATTTCGTATACTTACGGTTATTCCGTGAGTACACTAACGCACATTGACAAGAACAGTGTCGTAAATGTCGAAAAAAATCTTTTGGCATTGACATTTACGACAATGTTCTTGTTGATGTGCTGTATACTCACATAAATAAAATTAATGCTCAGCAAGAAATTCCTCAGTTTCGGTACTCTGTGCACTTGTCCAGTGCAGGAATGGCGAACCTTTCTGTGCCAAAAAGTCTATAACAATAGTTGGCGTGCCAATGGGTATTATTAAAACTCATATATTTTAATAGGATGATTTAAACAAATTAAAACAAAATTTACTTTACACAACAAATTTTTTGCGTGCCAAGAAGCTCTCCATCCTTCGCGTCGTTCATTGAACTATGGTTGACACTATTATGTGAGATTGATACCAATGGAAAATCACAGTTACAGATAAAATCTAAAATTGGCTGTACCATATCCACAAACCGTAAAAGGACAAAACGCTATTTTTAATTTTTAATGGAAAAAACCAAACAAAAAATATTGTTATTTAATCCTTTTATCCTCAGAGAAAGGGTATTTAACGGTTCCTAGACAACCAAAACAAGAGAAATATGAATTTTTAGGAATTCTGCGTGTAACTAATCTACTTATAATAATAAATCGTGTCCGAAAGAAAAGAGGACAAAACCTTTTTCCAGGTAGTGTTGGTATTGTCCATCATTTACAAGGATTGATCTTGCAGATCTTTTACCTCCTACGTTACATTATCTCATTTGATAATTCTACCTGCTCACTAAATCTATAACGGTACCGTTAGTTCATTTCTTGTCATTTCTAAAACCTTATTTGAACAAATAATGAAACTGTCAAACTGGTAAAGTGGGATATTTGGTGAAAGAGTATAGGGAAGTTTTTGTAAAGGAAACAGAAAGCAATTAATAGATAAGCCAACATCCTATGCGCAGAATGCTTGAAAAGCATAACATTTAATATTTCAATAGATAAAGAAAGTCGGATGAATGACCTATATTAAAATAAAATGAAATTAGGCCTTAATAATTTATTCGAATATTTATGTATACTTTAGCACTAAAAAGATTTTGATACTCCTTCTGTGAGTATTCTTCACTCTCTTTTCAGCATTAAAATACTTAAAGACAATTTAGTTTGATATGATCAGATAGAGTCTAATAAGGATGATTACAGGGTGCCAACCATGCAGACATTTTGCATTAAACAAAGAGAGTAAAAGTTGCACGCGATTTTCACCACAGTAGCCGTATGCGGCACGTTTTCTTACCAAATGCTGCCAAAACAAATCATTAAAAGTTTAATAATCGTGTCTGTTAGGGTTAAAATTATTATGTTGGAATCAGAAGGATTTTTGTTTTTTTTTTTAAATATTCTTCTTTTGTAAGAAAATGCAGCTTCAGGATAGCGACGATCATTATTATTAAACCTGCGGGTCTGTATATCCAAATAAATTTTTTCAAGTAGAATTTTTGCGCAATTAATTTTCTCTTATTTGGAATATTTTAAATTTAATGTAGAAGCTGGAAAAATGTGGGGCTTCTTGTTGCTTGCACGCTAACAGATTTATATTGTACAATAATATAATGCAATTTTATTAAATTGGATTATAGGTAGATAAAGGAAATCAGATCCTCAATATATAAGATTTCTTGAGACTATCGATTAAATTGAACCCAAAGAAATGCACTTCTTTATTCAATTCGAAACCGAAGCCCAAGACTTTTATAATAAGTTCTAAGAAAATTTAAAAAGAGATAGGGATAAACAGAAACAAGTCAGTTATTAGGTTAAACTATGCCTGAAAATGTGAGTTCTACAACACTCACATAAAAAGGCAATCTGAAATTGCCACCGGTTGTAAGTTTGGATAACATTTAAGATAAACTGGGTATCTGTAGCTAGCCTACTTTACATGGGTTTTAAATCAGCAGTTCTCAAAGTTTCGACATTTATTTTATTTTTTATATTATAAATTAGTTTTTATTTTTATAAAATTTCTTAAATGTTCAGGGAAGATAAAACATGAAATTAAAAAAAAATAGTAAAATAGGAACATGAACAGCTTTTGCTATAAAGGTATTCAGATAATAATTTAACCCAATTTAACGCATTCCTTAAAAATTACTTGCAAGAGGAAAATATTTAAGGTTTTTGGTGCATTCTTTACAGTCTTCTTGTGAGAATTATTTTTTGACCACACCTTTTTCTAATTTTGTTTCTTGTTTTGGTTTTTGTTCAAATTAACATTTTGTTGGCGCAATGAAAAACGCAATACGTCTAAGTAAACAAAGAAATGGAATTTACAAAAGGTTTTCCTCTTTCTAATTTCAACTCTTTATGTAGGTATATAGAACTTATTGTGATTTTCGTTAGTGGTTTAAGTAGATTGAAATTTTTTATCTTCTCATATTCATGAATTACTTAAATATCACCTTTATTCAAGTTAATTGTTATGGAAAGCAGTACAGTCTAGCAGCTAGGTGATGATAATTCAACTTAAGCATCTAACTGCTGATTTCGTTGGAGTTTGATACATGCTTTTGAAGAACATTCAATGTATACTCATGTCAGTGATATTACAATCAGAAGAGTGATATAACTAAACCATCTTTGAAGCACATTTGCATTGGCTATCATATTAATACAACAGTTTGAAGGTTAAACAGTATTTACTTTACTTTGTCACGGGTTTGCTCCCCGTTCGAGATTCTGAGATTTCTTACACAGAAAAAACCTGTAAAGCAATGGATCCCGTGTTACAGTTGACAGCAAAATGACCATAGTAATAATGAAGTTCAACGGAAAGCAACAACACAACGCCTTCTGACATTAGACTTGAGAAAACTGAACTATTGGAATCAGTTCTCTATTTTTCAAGCTGCATTGATTTGAAATAAATCAAAACTTAAACGGTACACAACAAATGGATTTTATATATTTTTTGTCCTTTTCTTGCCAATTAAAATTTGATTTGATTCCTATAAGGAAACTTATTCAGGTTTTTATTTTAGATTTTGTTAATTTCTTGGTGTGCTATAGAACACCAAGACGTAAAAGATGGCTACTTTCTTTCTTAATTTTGGAAAAATCTCTATGAAATAAAATCATTCTCCAAAGCTACGGGCATATCAAGAGGTGATTTCAGTCAATGTGATTGAATTGATGCTTCTGTTTCACTGTGCAAGATTGGAAGAAATACCTGAAACTGCAAAAAAGGGGCATATATACAACCTCAAAAGATATATTTATTTAGGAAATCGTCTTACTCCCGATGAAGATTCTGGGGAGCTATTTCAGGTTTTCGGGGACTAAGCTACCTAAACAATTCCTTGTTTTCGCCTAATTCTTTAATATTCTAGAACTGACTGCTTAGTCACATGATCGAATATCTAGCATTGTATATAGGATTGACAGTTTCTTAACCTGATTTAAGCAGATTCATGGGACATCCATCAATGGGAGAGGAAAACTTGAAGCTTGGACTCGATAGCGTGAAATAAAGTAGCAAGAGCCGCATAGGATATTCGAAAGTGGCACCAAAGTAACTGTTTGTTGCTACAGAGCTTGACTGGTGTTGGTTGATTTTTGGGTGTCTGCTCTGAATCTTTGAGCTTTATTTCTGACTTTTTTCTAAAATTCACTTCTGTTTTGTTCAAAAACAAATGAGAGAACACCACCAAAAACCTATAAATAATCAAATCAATTCATTCAGTAACAAGCAGCATTAACTAATTGGACCTGAGCCTTCAAGTTTTAATGGTTTTCTTTGATTATAATCTTTAATTCTCATTTTACTTATTGCAAAGGAATTTCGCTTTCTTTGCAACACGTTTCATTTACCAATTCCGCAAAAAACACTGGGCTTGGATGAGAAGGTTGTATCAAGAAGCCCTAACTCAGATAGATTCGGGATTAAGTGTTTCTTTTATCCATCCTTGCTTTCTTCTTGGTCACTTGTCTTTATCCTGTTTGGATACTTCTATAACTCGTTTAAGTTCTTTAATATGCTACTCACGGAACCTTCCAAAATACTTTACTCAAATTTTATGAAATCAACAAAACTTGACTTGATTTTCCAAGGTAAAATTCAGTTTTAATTAAATAGGCTACGAGCTACAAATGTAGACGCATTTCTAAGAAGTGGTTTTAGACAGATCATGGGAATGGAAGACACAATACCTAGTATTAAGAGTTCAATAAGGATATTTCACGTGTAGCCAGCCGTTTGTGAGAATGAAATGATCGAAATGAGCGAGTCAAGTCTGTTGTTTCTGTTTAATCCTGTATTGTCTTTCTTCATCTGTCAAGCCCAAAGCAGATTCGTTTGTTTCTGTAATGAAAACTTAGGTCAAAAGTGTCATATGTTACTCCTATCGTTCTTTGTATACAAATGAGCATTTGGGTCACTATTCAAAAACGACATTTACTATTTAGAACAAAAACATCAACTTCAAGAATTCCTGATAATGATTTATAATTCCCGATAGGAACCCATCTGAGCTGGAAAGGTTGTGAAGTATATTAAGGTATATTAAGAAAAAAAAGACAAAATACAATAAGTATAGGTAAGAAAAATTCTGTTGGGGGAAAAGTTAAAATAAATAGAACATTTCAACATCATAAAAAGAGTAATTGAAATCATAGCTTGTTTGTTTATTGAGATTGGTGAAAATGCTAGCAGTATTTTATGAAGGGAAAAAACAGCTTTTATACTGGTATTGTATAGCACCACAAACCGAAACTAATAAATAATAATAGATAACAGGATCAGGAAATTAATTCTTATTCTTCTTCGTTGAATAGTAGAAGTACTTTATGCAAATCAATAGTAATGAAGATCTAAAAATACAAAAACAATAGACTATAAACAGTTGAAAATTAAAATGAAGCATGAATTAACAATTCATTTCTTTAGAACATATTCAATAAAAAAAAACGAATGGTATTCACCAGCACTTGTTTGTGCTACTATACGACAGGTAACCCAAGTAATGCAATAAATAAGTGCATGTAAAATGCAATTTTGTAACTTGATATATCGATGTTTTTAAAACGCATTATTAAAGTCACAGTTTTAAATTCCCGTTCAACTTAATAATAAATATTGGTTACAATGATGTTGTGTCGATCAAGAACCGCGCACACTTAACCTACCCATTGTTTTTCTTTTTATTTATTAATTTAAAAAATACTCTCCGCAACATTGTTGCGTGTCATAAATTGTTACCTCTGCTGAAAAAAGGAATTGCGAAAGAGATCAAAATTCGATAAATTACGTGTGTGCACGCCAAAATTTAAATATTATGAACACAATAATTGTAATTATATGAAATATTCAAGATGGCCGTGTACTTGCTTGTTTTTCTTGTTGTTTGCAGATGCATCCAGAAGATATTAAAGAAATAATGACATAAATTACCGTAAAATTTATATTGGGAATATAAATGTACCTTTCAGAATTTTTCAGGTTTTAACATGTAATTTATTAATCTTTCTGCCGTTACGGGAAAATGTTTTATCATCAACCCTCCGGTTAATTTTTTCCGGGTTCCTAATACGAACATATCATTTGTATTATACGTAAATTCAACAATTTTCACACAATTTTCTGTTCATGTGAGTTTGTATCTAAAGCTGAATCATCTTAAGAAAAAAAGAATCGAACATCAAGCAATAAATTAGTAAAGTCAAGTATGAAGAGAGAGCTCTCGTCTTGAGGGCTTAAAGCTATTGAAATCAAAGGCAAAGGAACCGTAGAGGTATCGTCTGTTGGCGCCTTTTACTGAATGCAAAAAGCACCCCAGGAAGTGCAAAACAACCCATCAACGATTTACGTCTATGCTCACCCATTTCTTTTCATCCCGTTTTAAATTCTTCTGTGACTAATAAGGATGGAATGTATGTTTAAATGTCTAATATTGGATATAAGATAAATGAAGAGAATATCTGCTGTGAAATGCCGATTTCTAAATTCTTGGAATTAGGGTTGTTAGGGGGCGTAAATATAGTAGTAGCTTGAAATGATTTTTAAAATGTGTGTATTTTTGGTGAGCTATTTTTAAATTCGTACAGTTACGTTTCTTATTTATTCTAATGAAAAATTGAATTTACGTTTTTATGTTTGTAAGGATTTTCATCAGCTTTGTCATCGCTAGGTTATCTATCTCTTATGTAATTTTAAGAAAAATAATCTTCAGTCCTACTCTATTTTTGAGTTTTGATATATTTATCTTCATAGGTATATTATCATTCTTGATTTTAGTATATCGCGTGCAATTCTAATTAATGCGAATTTCCTTCCGTTCTGTAAAAATAGCCAAACTAACAACCATAAAGGTTGAAAAGGAGTAAAGCATCTTCACCTAAGTGTCTTAAGTTATTGAGATGAACTATACTAACTTAAACCAAAAATAATATAAAATATGCAATCAGACAGTAAAGGTAATGGGTTTTTTAAAACGTAAAACACTGCAATAGAAAAAACTGTAATTCTTACTATTATTCCGACTAGAGCAATTTCGACATTACATTTTTCTTATCATGATGGAATACGTTTTTGGACACGTTAGCTGCTAGGATAAAATGGACAGTGAAATGAAATTGCCATTATTGATCATAAGATACTCAAGGAAGCTTTGTAATCGTTTCTATTGATGAGTAATATTTTTCTTCTTCATAAGTCTTTTTTATTTTTAAATGCTCTTCAAACGTACTTTGATGTATCATTTCATCACAAAAATATTTTTGTTCAACAAGTAGTAGTATGAGTGGCTCTTTCCTTAGTTATTGGAGCTGACAGTAAATGTTTGGATTTCCAAATTAAAAAAATGATGTTACTGCTTCTCAGGAGTATTAAAATAATAATTGTACTAGCTTGCACCTTCCTCCCGACGCCCGTGATGGGGGAGAATACATACACACATCCTATAGGAACTTTGGGTGATCTAGACAAGATGAATTAATAATTTGTATATGCCAAAAGCACACACTAAAAAAGATAATTTGTAGTAATAGTAACACAACACTAGTGGTTACTAACTGCAGACTACAAACTACTGCTACCTGCAAAAGAATTTGTTTATTTGTTTAGTGGTAACCTAGTTTAGGCCTTAGTATTTAGTCCTGTTAGTTCGGTAAATCGATTTTTGCAGTATTCAGTACAGAAGAACATTTCATATTTAGATATTGCTGGGGTTTCCTTATTCTTTTTATAGACGGTTGGCGAAACATTGACGTCAATTTGAGCGGACATTATGATCGAAAAATACATACTATGCTTGCACATTAAAAAGTGATTATAACAAAGGACAACAGCAAGAACTTTCTGATTAGAAAGTAAACTTTTCGGTACCTTTTGGGAAGACTACTACAGAACTAGCATGAAGCCTAAATATGTCAATAATCAAGACCTAGCATGTCTATAACAATCTCTAGCCAAAAGGACCATCTTGGTCTAAAACTTGTGATAACTATTGCTCAGACTGAAAAGGAAACATTGCAAAATATACTCACGCAAAAAAAAGGGAAAATTAGTGACAACCAGTACACAAGTATCTCTTGGCAGCTATTGATGAAAGATAGATTGAAGATGGAACTTTCAGTTGTTGGTAGCATTCAGGGGGTGACTTTCAAGCGATTTTGGAAACAAAGCAAAACTCGACCCGTGTTTGAGTACAACTGATTTCAGAAGGATAATGAAGGACGAACCCGACTGTATGCTATCGTCAGTGGTTTTATGGAGGTCACTGAATAGAGCCTGTTGGAAGACAAAGTACGACCTAAGGAAGTTAACAAACCAAGTTTCATCTCGGCACACTATCCGTTTCCGACATATATCTAAACAAAAAAAAAAACAAAAACTTATCACTATCGGCTACCAAAGTCCCGTCTGGATACGATAATCCATTTCTTTGCGGTGGAATATCACATTTCTAACAGCTGTGGCAAAAAAAAGTTAGTCATTTTCGAGCCGTGGAAACTCTTGATCAGTGAGTCAAGAACTATAAAATAATACATGTTTCAGCTAATCTTACCAGGAAACAAAACCCACAAGAATTATGCGTTATGTTGTTGAAAACTAATGGAATCTTGTTAATAATAATTTTTTCTGAAACATAGGCAGAGGTTAATTATGGCGGCCAAAATTCAATGTTTTGATCTAATTTGCCTTAAACCAACCAAGCGTTACATTTCGAGCGCCATAACCATATGTGCTCCCTATTGACAAAAAATTGAAATTGGTATCTTTGTACTTGTGCAAATGCAACTATATATTTTGCATTTTCATAAGAAAAATCCGACCGCGCCCATACCCCCCATGCTCAATTCTCGACCAGAGATTGACAATTTTATATAAAACTTTGTAAAATCTAGAAAAGATCTTGAACGTTCCATCCTTATCTCAGAAAAGTCTATGGTAGTATACAAGCAAATAAATGTACCTTAGATTCTCATTCCAAAAGCACAGTATCAACATACTCAACCCGGTAGCTGTCATTTCCATTAGTCTTGAAGTTGTAAGTTGAAGGATTGGACAAATTACTTGAAAGGACTTTGTTGTTCAGTTAGGTTTAGAGACGGTTGCCTATCTATCAAGAAGCTCACACCCTGTCTTTACTCTGAATGTTTAGCCTGTCGAATAGTTACGTTTTCATTATCGCCATGTAAAGATCTATGGCATTTTATCCACATTAGTGTAACCACAAATTTATTTGGATGTAACAGTATGTTTTATTTTATCTCGTTTATTCTGTTTCTTTTGTTTCAAAGCAACATTCTTCAAGTGGATAAATGAAGAATGTTTGCTTCAAAGAGGTGTGCTGGGAATTTACTTAAGCGTCATGAAGATCAGTGGCCATAATTTTGATTCTTTTAGGTCCTTGTCTTTATTTGGTTTCTCGCAATACTATCGAGATTATATAAAATAGAACAGTCACTGCATCAGTCTTTTGACCATATCAAGGATGAGTAGCTAAAGATCATCTCTGGCTCTCGTGAGCCTTACCGAAAAGGTGTTTTACTGGCAGTGACCATATAATCATTACTGTTGTTGATCTTTTTATGGGATGTAGTAGGAGTGACAAAGAAAGTTTAAGCATGAATGTAAATTGACACTAGAGTTCTTCACTGACAATGAGATACATCTGTTGAGTATGTTGACTAGTAGCGACTCTCTGAACGAATTTGTTGAGTAAACGCTGACTTACAACCGCTGCTAAATCACGTCAGCTGTTATATTTCAACTGAGATAGGTTGAGTGCTGTTAAATTCAGATTAACGCCAACGTATATCGTAGTGAGGGTATTGAGCGGTTGCGTTCAGAGAATCGGCAACAGTTGGGAATTATCAAAACTAAACATGTTGCGTTCGCTCGTCAACTATTTTTTAGAATTCTGTGAGTACAACACATAAACTTAAAATTACTTGTATATCAGTACCATAACCCAACAGACCATTCTAACTTTAGCTAAAAAACTATAGTAGCTCGTAGTAGTTCGTAGACACCCTGTATAATTCAATCACAGGAGGATTTCTCCGGGATTTAAATGTTTAAAGTTAAATAACATCTGAAAATTTAAATTAATGATCCTAATTTTGAAATTACCATAAAAAGTAGTTTTTGTCAGTCTTAAGTACAACTAATTTGAATGTCTATGGAAATTATTTATTTTTGTTATGACACTAATTAGATTTGAAGCTGAAGTTACGGATCGCAAAATATCTCAATTTTTAAGACTTATTTAGGGTTTAAAAACTGAAGAAACCTGAACAATTTGAAACTAAAAATAAATCATTTCCCATATTTATATTACATTAGTATATTAAAAAAAAATAAAGTGCTAAAGATCAGAATTTATAAAAATAAAAACCTAAAACACGAATCCTGATCTACATACACGCGTCCATGGATACAAAATTGTTTGAGTACCACTGTAACAAAGCTATATTCCAATATTAAGGGTGGTCCTGCTCGATTTTAAACGTAAACACTCCCTAAATTTGTATGCAGGCTATTATATAACACCATTGGCGTCATCAGACCTGTCTCAGAATTTTAAAAAGGCAATTTTTTGAACAGAAAATTCGGTGTCTACTATTTACATTCAAGTACTTTCTTAAGTTCTTTTTATACTTCTAAAAGATTTATTGACGTCTGAAATGAGAACTAAATTATCGCAAATATTTTTAAAAACCCATGAACATATGCAATAAATTTCTAACACTAACCTAACCCAACATTCTAAAAATTTCATTTTTAAAAACAAATGGGCAATATAATTAGACAAAATTAAAATTTATCTGTACAAGATCTAAAGTTTAACTCAATTCAGTTTTAAAGACATTATGTAAATGGTCTGAACGACAGGTTTTACAGGTTGTGTGTAGGTACTTCACGTCAAAAGTTGTTGAATTGATTTGAATTTGTGACCACTTGGTGTGCTTTTTGAATGGGAACTATATTTGAATAGCTACGAGAAATATCTGGAGTAACATGTATGCAATGACGTTTTATAAATTTTCTATTTTTATTTGGAACCTCTGTAAATTTTTATAATTTAGCCAAATGCAGAGCTTGGGAGGGTTGGGTTAGGTTAGGACGACATGTGGTGCGCACGAGGCTTATTGCTTACTATTACATTTATTATAAACAACAAAACAGTTCTTGTGAATTATTTTATTTTATTAAAATTTGAAATTTTTCTAATAAAAAATTTAAAAAGAGTTATAATGATAATTGATATGATAACCTTTTAAAGATTTATCCAAGGTGTATCACAAGGGTTAATTGAAAGTCCACTGTTTTCTTAGTTTATACGACATTATTAATCTTTTATTACTAAATATTTCTATATCAGTACACAGTTTAATGCTTCTTAATAGAAACGTGTGTAGTAAAGTTGATAAGATCATAAATTTTGTCGATTTCTAAAGATTTCCACTTAATAAGCTCGAGAAAAATCAAAAAGCCGTTAAAACAAAAGTTGTTTTAAATGCAAATTTTTCGCTATTGTTATCTGAACCATTTTACGACTAATTTGTAGCAAGTTACACTTCAATGTATGTAGATTTAAGTGTTGTGTGAGCGAGAAGTTTTTTTCTGCCGTGCTGCGTGGGTTATCGGTGTGACGTCACTTCCGACCTACCCTAACCGACTCTTGACAGCACGTGACTACAGCTAAAAATACAACATTAATATCTTTGTGTTTACATGTTCTTTGTTTGGAATGTGCACGTTTATAGTATAGGACGAATGGTTTTTACAGAAAAAAATGTTGAGGCTAGAGGGTGGTAATGATTTTTTATGCTTATACAGATTCCAACCCTATTAGTTCTTTTGATTTTTATTTTGCCAGAAAAAATTTTTTGCTTTAAAAGAACGCTTCTCTAAAATAACTTTTGATTTTCAGTCGCATAATGAAGAGGAAATGAGCGAAGGCGAGGCCGACTCGGCTCGCGAACATGAAGATCCCGATAGCTGTGATGAACTTCGTAGACACGGAAATCTCCTTGCTGATCATGGGGATGTTCTTGCTAAACTTAAAATGCAAGTGCGGGACATCAAGGTACAGGTAACCATAATTGTATCTGCTTTTAAATATTTTATGCTTTTCAGTATCGTATTCCATCTTGACCTTAATTATTATTTTTCCATTGCAGGAAGATTTCGACAGCAGACATTTAAGTTTTCCGTTAACAAATAGAACACCCTCGGCAGCGGAAAGTTTTCAGTTACCGGTACCGTTTCCTTTTCCACATCCAGCGGCTGCTTTTCTACCGCCGTTGGCACCCCAACCAGCAGCACCTTCTTCAGGAAGTTCACATTCTTCAGAAGGTAGCGCTTCTTCACAGCAGACTTGGTCCTTCGAAGAACAGTTCAAACAGGTGCGTCAGGTATGTTCAGTAGTTAGTTGTAGATGCTTTGGTTTTTGTAATCGGGTGTATTCTGTTAAATAACAAAATCCATTAATTATTATGTAAGTCGCTTAACTGGTTTTGTTTTTAAAGATTTTTTTTAACTCAAGTCTCATAATCATTTTTTTATATATTATAAATAATTCATATTTAAGTTTATTCATGAAGCATATAATAAATCAAAACCCTGCATTAGAGGTGCATCATATTAAAATATAATAACACCTACGTTTGACCAATTCAAATATTGTCTCGTGTCTGGACTGGCAAGAGAACCCCAGGAGTTTGTTTATGTCTGATATTAATACTGCATGACATCGAACCGAGTTGGAGTTTTATAAACGACAACATTTAAAAAATTTCGGGCAATATAAATGATGATGACTTTCAGTGGAACTGTTAATCTTCTCATTTTTTCTTTCTATATTCTCGTAAGGAAACAAAAGCTGCTTTGTAACCAGTAATTAAGTTGGATAGTAGGAGACTTAAAATGTGCTTTTTAGTGTTCTACAACTTGTGCCTTAATGATTTTAACGCGTCAATTAAATGGTAGAGGAGTCGTAGGCACGCAATTAAATTCTTTTAATGGTAAATATGTAAATTCTTGTATAGGAAAAAAACTACTTGAGTTTTATAAATGAAGTATTTTTAAAATAAATCAGACAAAAAAAGAGTGAAAATGTTAATTATTTTGTTAGGTTTATTATTATCATTATATTCCTTTATTGGTTTATTATTGTTTTGCACTTAATTAGAATTAACTGTACTTAATTCCTACAAGAATTCTTAACATTTAATTGAGCTTCAGCGGCGTAGTATACCTAAGGGGAATTCAGTCGTTTTATTTCTAATATCCTATTAATTTTATTATTGTACAATTAGACAGCTTTTCACCAATGTAATTTTCGTGTAGATTTTAATAGCCTGTAATAGAAGGTTATATGTTAACTACTATTATAAGCTGAAAAAGTTTTATAGGGAAATGAAGGATCAGAAGATTCTTCAGAACTACCCACTTCGTAAGATGAATGACAGTCCAACCTCAAATTTTACAAGTTTGAACAGTCATATAAAAGAAATGGATTATTTGAAGAATTTTGTCATCTTCCACGTGTCACTCTATATGTACTGAGACACCAAAAGTGTTCATTTTATCCTCGATCACGACTTCTTTCGAAATCTAGGTTAAATAGATTGATAAAATGGTATGGTAAATTGGAAGAAACATTCAAGATGGTATGTACGAGGGAGGTCTGAAAAGTTTCCGACCTAACAAAGATACAAGACATTTTTTCTGAAAATTTTTTTTTATTTTTCAACATAGTCTCCTTGTAACTCTACACACTTCTCCCAGCGATGCTCCCATCTCTGTAACCCGTCCAAATAGTACTCGGCATTTTTCTCTGCAAAATAATTCTTCACGAAGGTGATTGCCTCTTCATTTGACAAAAATCTTTGTCCTCCGAGCGCAATTTTTAGATGAGGGAACAAAAAGAAGTCGCTTGGGGCTAGATCTGGTGAGTAAGGCGGATGGTCAAGCAGTTCAAACCGTAATTCGTGGATTTTCGCCATGCCAACCGCTGAAGTGTGAGACGGTGCGTTGTCTTGGTGAAACAGGATTTTATTTTTCTGCAAATGTGGCCGTTTTTTCGCAAGTTCTGCCTTCAGCTTGTCAAGTAATGATGCATAGTATGCTCCTGTAATGGTTTTTCCTTTTTGAAGATAATCGATTAAAATAACTCCATGACTATCCCAAAAAACAGTCGCCATCACTTTCCCAGCCGAAAAAACAGTTTTTGCTTTTTTTGGAGCCGGTTCCCCCTTTGCAGTCCACTGTTTGGACTGTTTTTTGTTTCGGGCGTATAATGGTGTATCCAAGTTTCATCTGCAGTAATTAATCGGCGCCAAAACAAAAGAGCGTTGGAAATATTCATTCGAACACGTTTTTGGTCTAACGTGAGCAAACGCGGCACCCAACGCGCGGACAGCTTTCTCATGCCCAAATGTTGATTTAATATGTGACAAACACGTTCTTTTGACATGTTCATAACCACTGCTATCTCTCTCAGTTTAATTCGGCGGTCGTCTAGCACCATTTGGTGAACTTTGGCGATGTTTTCGTCGGTAGTTGCAGTTTTTGGACGTCCCGAACGTTCATCGTCTCCCAAGCTCTTACGGCCACGTTTAAATTCAGCAGCCCAAAATTTCACTGTGGTAAATGATGGTGCAGAGTCCCCATACACAGAATCCAACTCATTTTTTATTTGCGAAGGCGTATTGCCTTTCAAAAACAAATATTTAATGACAGCTCGATACTCGATTTTGTCCATTTTCACAAAAAAACTCACATCAACTCACTCAAACGACTGTTACATAAAAACTGCGCGTCCAAAATGGCTGAAACTTTGGTGAGTAACTGTCAACAGATGAACAACGAAATTCAGTAGCTTTTATTTACGAGTGCTGCCATCTTCACGTTGAGGTCGGAAACTTTTCAGACCACCCTCGTATCAAGGATGTACGGCGAATTTCTTCAGATAATCTTATTTGCTGATCGTTAGTTTTCAACAGTTTGCGTCATTGTCTCTCATTACACAGAATTGAAATCAATAATCCTTTCTATTGTTGATCTTGAATTGCCTTCTCATTCTAAGAGAGAGTATAAGAGGTCTTCTAGAGTTTTGTTTGTATGCATGTTCATGAATGCATTGAGTTTTTATTCTTGAAATGGCAGTGAACAATAAACTTAAATATCGCCTAATTGTTCCATTTTGGTTGTTTCATTTGATTTGACAGCGATATACAAGCTTCCTACAACAGATGCCAAACTTCCACGGCATCCTTCTTAGTATGTTGATGAACTGAATGGAAATAAATTCGGTACCTCATGTCGATGTTGAACTTCCAAAATCTAAAGTAAACGATTGCTGTTGGGATATCTTATTATTTTGTTTGTATTTTACTGGGTAGGTAGAATGGTTAGTTTTCGATTTTTTTGTTTAATAAATTCTGATGTGACTTGGTATGGGGTGTCCTAATCAAACTAATACTCGCATCACTCGTTTCAGTTGAAATCCATAGTCGTTTAATTATGTACAGTTTAAACTTAATCAATTCTCGGCATCAATATTGCAAAATTTACATTACAACACGTTTTTCCAGTTTTCAACGTTCAACTTATTAAACAATATCACTAATTGTAAAGAAGATAGTTTCTCAACGTTTTCTAATTACAGCATGCTAGTCCTATATTCTCTTTTGAATATTAATCAAGAAGAAAAAGATTGATTCAGATATCATTTAACATCTGATGAAGCTTTAGACTTTTAGATGTTTAATAAAAGATTGTAGGCTTTGTCAAGAAATATCTTTCTTAAGAGCAGTCTCTTGAATCCGGATCAAGTCTAGATGGTTTTCAATCATTTGCTTACCAAGAAAATGGTTTTGCTCACTTTTTCGCTTTAGAACAACTCTGTTTCTCATGAAAATCGTGCCAGCGTAGATCACATTGGAATTATCCATCCTCCACTTCATCTGCTTTATGATCATGACTTTCTCATATTTCTTTATCTTACGATTTATGACCAAGAGTCGAATGACTCCTGAAGTCACTCCTTAAGATTCTTCTGCCATTTAGCCTTGCGATTCATAAATTTAGAACAGTACTTTAGCCATTTGAAAGTCTGATCAGTAAATCTCTATTCATACATAGTTCATGCAAATATTTATTGTGTATCCTAAAGGCAAAGTTTTTGGATTGTAGGTAGATAGCGCTTAAAATGGAATTTTTGATTGGCCTGATGAAAGTGGTGGTACATTCAGAATCTGAAACTTTGTAAGCAGCGTTCTGACGATTGTTATCGGTTATTTCCATTTATTAATTTTCTCAATTACTGTCTTGCTGGACACTATTCATATGATCTAGAAAACACTGATTCACTAATTGAAGTAGTTTTCACAAGTTCTGCATATAGTACTGGTTATACCATTCCAGCTTTGCCATATCTTCTTTCATTCTGAAAATATTTCAAAGTAGTTTCATTTGGAGACTAGATTTTGCTTGATAAAACGTCTATTAGAACATGTTAATCGATTTGAAATGCCCAGTTTCAACGAATTAGCTCAAGATAAGGTATGTATATTTGGAACTCGTAAAACGTCTCCATGTTGCACCATGAACGATATCAATGTAATTCCCGCGGAAGAACCAGAAATCATTGTAATTTCTGTACACCTAGAAAATTACAAAAACGTCAAAATGAACAAATAAATTTTTTAAACTGTACATTAGCTGTCAATCCATTTTGTTAGAGACTACATACACAACTTTCCATTCATGACCAAGGTCACCAAGTGACTGTCTTGGTTTATCTGAGTTTTTCCTTTTGCATAAAGTTGGCATGATGATGTATTTTGTTGTTGGTACTCTTTTTTTCAGCTTTGTTTCCCATAAATCACTTTAGCCGTTTAGCTAATTGTTACACATTTCTTTATGTGAAACTCAAAATTTTTGTAAGCTCTATTGGACTGCACATTCATATTTGATTCTCATGTCCTTCGTGCGCGTTTCTAATTTTATCGCGTTTTACTTATTTTCTTGTTTTAACACGTCGAAGAAACAATATAGGATCTTACGTAAATAAATGGGAATAACTTTATGTGCAGTCCAAACGCCGCTGTTTTTGTTGTGATTTGCAGCGCCATCACCGATCCATGAGTCTCCTCTTTAGTACCATAGTAAATTATGTGCTCATTTCAATAGAAACTGTGAGATCTTCTTAATACGAAAACTCATTTGTGGAGTTGACTTCTTTGTTACGCTGATGATTTATGCAATTTTTGAAAATGATACTAATATTTTTATATTGATTTAGCCATACGATGTAACAGATAAAGAACGATTTGAGCTAATCTTCTGTATGGCTTCCTGCTCGCATTCTGTTTTCAACTAGACCGTTTGTCATGGTATCAGAAAATAAAGTGAATACGAGATAATTTAATCAATTCATCGGGTAAAGCCACTGCCGATACCGTTTTTGTAGCATTGATGGTTAAAGAATAACAGTATTAGTTACATAAGATAGCATTTTGTTTTGTTTGTGTTATAGTTAGTACAGCTTATTTTTATTATTGATGTTTCCACTGTTTCTGAAAATGTAAACTTTTTCAATTTACCTACCTAAAATGTTTAAATGCTGCAATTGTAGTACAAAGTAGGTATATTCGTTTTATGTTACGACCTCAATTTGAAAACATTGCCTAATACTCATTTTTAATTACTTAGTTAGTTTCCAGAAATGGTAGAGTATTCAATGCATATAAATAAACATAGAACAAAGATTAATATGCAGTTTTATACGCCATAACGTTTAATTCATTCTAGTAAATAATCTAACATTCTACCGGAAATCTGTCTCATCCATAATAATTCTAAAACTAATTTTTGGCAACCTTCGCGTATTCCCAAAAAACTTTTTGTTCCACTTTGCATAGACTTCCGCAAGGTAAATCTTACACCTTAAAAATTTGCGGCCATGTTCATGTGTAATTCTAAAAGTTATGGCTTTTGGCTTAACCCATACGCAACAAAACATGAAATTTACGTTCGAATTTTCAGATTTATAGGTTGTATATTATAGGAATTTCATAATAACATGCTGCTGTAATAATTTCAAAATTCGTGCAATAAAATTAAAACACAGACAGGTCCAGATGTAAAGAAATCGGCATTCGAAGTTTGAAAGCGCAGGGTGCAATTTTGTAGTGTGGACTATTTTGATGTTAAAATTATTGAACATTTACGAGCCTTGCAGTCGGCCAAACGCGCCATGTTCTTTTTATTGTGCGCATGCGCTTTATAACCGCTTAAGTCCAAGACTTGGAAGGTCCAACTAAATATAAGTTATACTATTCGCCGGTTTTATGGCGCATAATTTCATCAGCAGAGGAATTACAGTGCATTTTTTAAATTTATTTAATCGTAAACGTCTGCAGTTTGCATCTCCGTCCTTTATTGTAACTAACGATAGGGATGGAAAAGGAACGAACGGCTTATTGGCCTTTAATTTGTTTCTAAATGTAAAAAATGTGTTTCTGCGTTTAGCTCTCTGCATTCTGAGTACGATTATAATTTGGCGTAATATAATTTGAAAGTTTATAGCCCTCGCTTGTGATTTATAGTTATTAAAAATTAGCGCGAAATGTTTATTTTATTTGTTTTAACAATGGTCGGCGAAGCTGTTAAAATTACAAAAGAATTTTTAGTTCTTGGTAAAATGCAGAAAAACGCCCTCTGGATAAAATTAATGGAAACTTCTAGTAATGAATAAATTGCATTTAACTTATTTAATAGGCATCAGTGTTTTGCAAGCATTACTGATTGATACTTTAAGTTAAGGAGCAATTAACTTCCACAAAGACCAAGAGGATGTCAAAAGTAAAACTATAAAACTCTTTCGATCTTTATATCCAAAAAAAATATAATAATTGAGAATGAAACATTCATTTCTTTTGATATTCATCAAACAATAATTATTAAATCGTTTTGTAATGCTTGTGTAAACATTTTACAGCTCTTCCAATAACGAGAGTTACATGCTAATATTTGTTCCTCTGTGAAATAAAATCCTTTGTTTTCCCAAGTTGGCGGTATCGCAACATTTAAGTATTTTTGAGGTTGTAGTTTGTTTACACAACCGGCTTAGATCAAAGCTTACTAGCTGTTAATCCAATATCAAAGGAACTATCATCAATGAATTAACATTTTACTACAGGATGCAGTTGGGTCCTGTCTCGTATGTATGTATGTTAAAATATATAGAAGGTTTTTGCTTTGATTTCCCGTTTTAATAATATTTTGATACGTATGTTTGCCAAATCAAAAAAACTTTTTACTTAATATACGATTTCTAGCTAAAAATAGACTAGAAAAATATCAAGGGAAAATACAGCATCTCCCACCGCAAATGGTAACATTAGTTTTCAGTTGGATTCCGACAGGATCTTAATCACATTTAGAGGGAAAATGTCGGAATATTTAAAAGCAAAGATAGGAACACCATCCATCCTTATATATTTCGGTGCGTATTTTTGGAAACTTTAAAAGGGGGAATTTCGAATACGCGAAATCGATTTCTAGAGACATGTGTCTTATTAATGTAACGATTTAGACGGGCAGAGGACGGATTTAGAAACGATTTTAGTAAGGGTGACGCCGAAACGTATTCGTATCGGAAAGGCATTTTCAACCATGTGGACACAATAATGACGCTTTTAGAAACGGATAAATTTTCAAGGAAATATTTTTATGGGGGTTGAGAATGAAATGTCTTAATGAGAGTTCATTACTGCTGGGTTAAGTGTTTTTACTCCTTCTAGATTTATGTCAAACAACTCGGCGAACAGATTTTTATAATAAGCGAAATTATAACACAATATCACTTATCTGGATGTTTAGTGTATTCTTCGTCCTTAAGTCTCCAAAAATATTATTCATAAAAATCATTGAAAAACTTAATTCAGAATAAATAAGTTCTTTGATTTTGATTGAAGAAAGAAGAAAATTAACCATAAGCCATTTTAATTTGAATTGAATAATATACAGCTATCTAGAAAAAAAGGCCCAAGTGTTTTGCAGTCGGCTACTGTCTTTGCTCTTGTAATCTAACTGGAAGTGCTAAGAACATTTTTCTTCTTGGAAGATCAAATAAAATCAATGACGAAATAGGAAGACATACTAAACGTAAAACAGGAACTGATGAGGGCAACTTTCTTAGTTGACTTTTTAGTTCAGTTCTTCTTAAACTCTTTAGTTGGGCTTCTGCTGTACAAAAAACCACAAAATCCAATTTAACAGGTAGATAGCTGACACTTTCGCTCACTTTACCTTTTGCATTTTCTATTGGCCTGTCATTACCCGATCTAATTGCACGTCTCTTATTTCTCCCTAAACCAATCCACCTTGAAAGACTAAAATGTTGTTAATAAGTGTAACATGTCGTAGTAACATTCATTGGTCTACAGTGTGGACACTAATTCTTATACTGACTAACTATAACTAACTCGTCGTCGTGCATTACCCTAGATCACATCGAAGCAGGAACAGAAAGTTTTCCAAAAATCACTTTATACGATGCTCCAACATACGTTTGAGGTGTTGAGAGTTCGTTTCATAACAAATTCTCCTTTCTAAATTATTTCTAGTCTGTTGTACAAGAGATTTTGTTTCAGGGTATTCTCTTGGCTGTCTATCAGAACCATTCCAAAGTATTTTCAAATGATATACTCGTACTTGCTGTATTTGTTCTTCCTTAGGATTTTACTTTTTTATTCGTTTAAAGGTCATGGTTATTGATCTGGCAGCTTTTTCAGTTTAGAGCCAAATATGCGAAACTTTGAAGTGCATTCTTTTCAAAAATAATTCGCGGACAATATTTGAGTCTCTTTAGTGCTTTTCTTTTTGATATCAAGTTTCATATTGTATCTGTTTTCAAGTTTTTTGACTGACCGTTAGCATTCGTACAAAGATGCTTTGAGACTCTGTGCAAAGAGTATAACAACCAAAATCATTGAGCAAGCATCACATAATATACCTATCAGGAATTTCCATAAAGATCTTGGATCACGTTTTCAGCATAACCGTTAAGCAATTAATCAGTTGCATTGAACAATACAAAACGAAGCAAATTTGTTTCTCATTGGTAGATACTTACCTAGATGATAACATAGATGATGCCAATTTAACGCACTTCATGAAGTCTTGCTTTTGAAGATAACCAGACTTAAATAAAGTCGATACTTGCTTCTGTATCTTTAGTAAAACGTTCCTTACTCGCTAAGTGATTTTGGCCTTTTGTCCATTGACATTACCCAAATAGTATACCTAGACAGTTGTAAGGGTTTATACTGTTTTTACAGCAGGATCTATTGCAGGGCTAGCGATGCTTATATGCCAAAAAATTTAAAAGGTCCATATAACAAACGAAATTTCTTGTATGGTTGGTACCGATTTCGTATGCTTTCTCGTAATTGATACCGCTATGAGAAATGGAAACCAAATTTCTTGCTTGCCGACGAGATATTCTCGCGTTTCATGGTTTATTAGTTTTAACCTTTGAACTGATTCTTCAATGCTACTAATCTTAGTTTTGAAAGACACAAGACTTTTGGAAAGCACCTTTAATGTAATCAACCTCTAGAAAATCCTATTTATCTAGGAAATACTTCAACGATCAGAAAAAAATAGTGTATCAGAGTGTATATGATATATGTATCTCATTGCATTTTTGCATGGTTAAATTGCAATTTTTGATGTTGATTTCTTTTTTTGCTGATTTAAAATCTGAATCCTGAGAATATGGCAGTATACAAGAACTTGACTATTCTTCAAGAGCTTATCTTATCTCAAATGATTAAGGCTTCTTTCTAACGACCATACAAAATTGCAATTTTCATTGTTGGTCCGATCATCAAAGCATTGCATCTATCTATTCTTAAACAAGTAAACTCATAAAGCAGTATGTCAGGAATAGTTGTTATAGTTTCCGTAGTCGAAGTTGTTTGTTTTTAAATAAAACAGAAGTGGAACGAAGAAGTTGGCCAACAGAAAATAATTTGGGACAACCCACACTTAATCCTACATGATATCCTTAAAAGATATTTTATATATGGATTTTTCTGTACGGTGAACTCAGTAATTTAGAAAGCATACCTACGAAAGCCAGAACCTTCCAAGTTTAGTAAGATTTTTATTACTTTTTTTCTCCAGTGGAGACTTTAGCAGAAAAACGATTTCTGTTTTCCTGTCATCTTTCTATGGTTAACAGAGGAGAAGAATTGTACGAATCAGCATTGATTTATTTGCATTAATCATTCATTCACACATGCAATTATAGCAGTAGGATGTTTTGCAGGGGATGCAAAATATTACGCAAATCCACACTTATATTTTACTAAAGCTTTTGGTAACCAAACTCCCCCACTATGTCTGTGATAATTTAAAGAATCACAAATACTGTAATTGTGCAATTTTTATTTGCTTAGATTCTCTTCCATGTCAATGTTGCCAGGAACGTTTAAGGGTTAAAACCTAGAATAAGAAGTTCTAATAATCTGTAAAAAGGCCAGAAACTTAAACAATTGGTTCCTATTCTATAGAATCCGATCTTATTAAATAAATGATATAAAGTGCCAAGATTGAGAAGCTTGTAATGAAAGTACTGTAATAGATATGATTGATGGAATCGTTGATCGGACATCTTCTTTTCTGACCAAGATTGATTGTTTTTTCCGTTTTTTGAAGACTTGTGTTAGATGACAAAATCCTTGCTGAACCATTTGCATTTGGCAACAACAGGTACTCATCAAATTTTGATAACTTCCTGCCAAATTAAAAAAAAATTCTAAATACTAATCCTGGACACAAGGATAGTAGCGTTTGGCTTTTGTGTTAGACTCTAAAAGTCTGAGTTTCTTGATTCATATGAACTCTTTACACATCTCCAGTTTTTGATACTTTATAGTACTTATTTAGTAACGTTCTGTATTAATCTGTTTTTCAACCTACAGTTTTGAATTTCTTCTTACTTTTGCCATAGAATCAACTCTTATGAATTTGGCAATGACTTTTGTGGACATCCTGTACAAACTAAGCATGACCAAAATAAATTAATTGACGACCTGACGTGAAATGACCCATTTAAAGCTCTTAGAAAAATTCTGTTTAGGAAGGGGCTCCTGCCAAGTCTGAAACTCCAAGTACCATATCACTATAGTTTTATCGTAGATTACCCACTTTTGCATTGACAGAGTTCATTATTACAAAAACCAAACGAACTAGCTTGAACTTTGAACATAGTAAAAGCTGAAGAATGAATGAGAAGTCTATGACGGCCCTGGTTTGATTCCAACAATATCAACCGAACAAACCAATATATGTATGATCATTTCCAATTACATTTTTTATCCAGAGGATCGCAGAGTACTCTCTTGCATCTCTGTTTCTAGTCTATCTTATCTTCATTTAACTTGTTCTAATACATGATAAGAAAAATTATGGTTTATAGATCTCCGATATATAAAAATTTGGCAGAGCAAAGAACTTGATACATACTTAACAATGTAAGTTCTCTATTGTTAAACACTTGAGCCGCCATAGCCTTGTATGTCAGAAACTTTAAACGCTGATCTTTCTTGTCTTCCCGTAGGTTTCTCTGAATAAAGGATAGTAGTTAATGCGGAACACGTGAGTTTCGCTAAAGCTCAACTACAAAGTATGAATAGACTAGAATTCTACTAAATTATTTCTGGTACTTACCCACATTTTCATTAAACAAAATTTAAACGTTAACCTCATCACGTCATAGCCAGAAGGTTTATCGTTATAAATTTTTAATTCAATTACAGTTAAGACAAGTGATGAGTGAAAACGACGTAACTGTAACTTAATTAAAATTCATAAAAAAAATTGTAATTCCTACACACATACACACACACAAACATCATAATGTATTTCATATAATTAATTGGTGTGCCGTTTTAGAAACATTATAAGAAAAAAGTTAATCGTTTTGTGGGTTTTTTATTTTTCAGTTTTTTTTCTCCTGGAACTATTTATGTAAAATTTCATCACATAAAATTGGATTAAGAACAACAGACAATTTTATAGCGTGGTCTTTTAAATGAATATAAAATCCGTCAATACCGGGTTGTTAAACTAAAAGTTACGGGACTGTTAACGAAATATTTTCGGCCTCAGGAAACTCCAGAGATTTATATAAATGTGTGGCAAGCTTGTTGGGTTACTTAAATTTCATAAAGGTGACTAATTTGACTAAAGTAAATTTATTTGAAAAAACGCATAAATCTAGTCCGTTTTTAAAATATAGTAACCATTTATTTTAGACGAAGTATCCGATAAATGAGAGTAAAATCTATGCGCTTTTGCAAATTTATGGTTTCAATTGGTCTATCTGCATCTGCACAACTGGCAAACATATGACCAGGATGGGACCGGATGCTGCGTGCCAACGATTGATGTGACGGAATTCATATTGACTTGTTTAAATACTCTGAGATTTGATTTTTAATTTGCTAATTTAAGACTCGGGAGTACTAGGAGTTTTAAGATGGACGTGTGTTCTTTCGCTGATGCTTACAAAAGTACAGCTGCTGATTTTTTATATTCACTAATTTTGCTGTTAATAAATTGTATAACATAAACAGTGTGTTGGCTTACTTTAAATCGGAACTAATTACTTTTTTAGATTTTGATTGATGGTTTATTATGCCAAAGAAGGGAAGTTAACGAATTTTATTAAAAGTTCAAGACTTTTCAAAACTGTCCGCGTCAGTCTTATAAAATTGTGTCAATTAGATTGTAATTATGAGTAATAAATCGTTTCTAATTTATTCTTTCTTCTTTAGAAAAAGTCCTATTGTTTCTCTAAATTATTGAATAATTTATTTTAAGTTAATGAGATTCATTCTTTTTGTAAAGCAGATTTTACATTTTAGAAGATAATATCAATATGCAATAAAACTAGATAATATTAAGTTACTTCAAATATGGGATGCCTTTGAACATATTGAATTAGTATTAGGTATGATGTTTAATTTCTATGTTCACTTGCAGATGTTAAGAACTAAACACGCTTAAAGTGTGACATAAGTATGAATGGTTAAAATCTTCAATAGGTTTTTTGACATTTGTTTCATTTTCAATGACTGCTATTGTACAAATGTTAGTATGGTTTTGCTGGCGAATGTAAATTCAACACTGTGAAAGAGCAAATGAATGTAATTCAAGGGAAGGTTTTGACAAATTTTAAAAGCTCAGGTTTCCAGATTTCTTGAAATCCTGAACGAATTGAGAATTAGAGGTAGGAGATAGTAGGATACTAAGGGTCAACAATATCACATACATGGATTTAGAATTGAAGCAACTTGTAAATGTCCCGTTTGATGCTATATTACGTAAAAGTGTACCTTGCTATTCAATGATATATTATAAAATAAACAATACAAGAACTCAAAAACTATTTGAGCAGCTAATAGTAGCAATTCACTTGTGCCAGAAATGCAAAGCTAACCGTATAATAACAATAACCCAAGTGAGACGGCGGCGCGCTGTTTTGGAAGGAACAGACCTTGATTTTTTTTTAATTAAGGAAGAATCTTCAATTGTCTTTACTCATTGTTCCATCTCGTGTATGTATTATATGTTGTAAACGTATAGTTTGGATAAACTGCGGTTGCGGTGAAATAATTTAAAGCAAGTGGCGAATTACAGGGGATTATCTTGTCTGGTTTTGTAATATGTACTATTAGTAAAGATTTACTTTTGTGTAAAAGATGCGCAAATAATAATTCTACTGGTACATGCAATGTAGACATCATTTATTGTATTGCATAATTGCAATCAAAATGATTCGATTAAAAAAGATTGGAAAGAGCTTCACTTTTTTTTACTTTTATCAACGATGCATCAATACCAGAGAACAACTACAGCTTTGCAGAGTACTGATTTCTTTCATAATATGTCTTATATATCGTCTAATTGCATAAGCTGTTATACAACGTTTAGTTGGCGGGAGTGATATCAACTTGACTTGGCTTCTAAATGATAGGTACCTGAAAAGAGAATACCACATGGAAGGAATATATAGCAAAAATGGGCTCGAAAGAATGAAAAATTAGCCATGTCATATACTAACAGTAACTCGGCGTCTCTTCAACTTGATTCACTTTAAATCGAATTTTAATTAATTCTGGTCTGAATGAAGTTTTTGAAAATAAACGGCGGTCTGAAATGAGGTAGGAGATTAGGTACGTTTTTGGCGAAGCAACATGCAAGCCTAGTAGAACGGAATCTCGATGCTTTTTGATTATATCAAATAATACCAAAAGGACGTGCGTTAGGTTCATCATTCCCAATCACCAATCAAAACGAGTAGTACTAAATTAAAACATTAAATGAGAAATAGATACGATTTATTTGCTACGGACCATGTCATGAATCTATAGTTTATGGAATTTGATGCCAACCTGACAAACCTTTCGCATGAAGCAAATTCAAGCTTTTGTTTCTAAAAGTAGGCCCTTTCACTTATTTCACTCTTCTTCAAAATGAGTCACTATTTTTGTCTCTATTAGATAGCATAATACCAATATGTATGTAGAAAATAGAAAATGTGAGAATCTAAAACGTGAGAGCAAAATAAAGTAGTAAATATGCCCAAAAGTCAAAAGCGTCTACTAGATAGTTTTACACAAAGGGTCTCAGGTGTCCATTTTGATTTTGTGTTGTTTATACAATAAGAAGTTCTGATATCAATCAGACATCATATGCTGAAAGTAAAAGTGTTTTGTTTTTCTATAATAATTAGTTCAAAATGAAAGAATGAATGAACATACGGCTGTCAAAGATTCCCATTGTGCAAGGACTGGTGTATTTGACTTAGCAAATCATGTTCACTTTTCTACGCAATTCTTAAGATTTGCAAGCCGTGAATCCAGACATTTTTGCATGGGCAATGATGCTCTTTTTCTACCTAAGTGGCATTGTCAATAGACAAAATTACCATTATTGGTTAACCCTGAGAAGATTCGTGAAAACGACTACTTTTCCCAAAAAGTCACCATGTGGTACGTTATGTCAGAAACACTTTATTTTGATATCACAGCATGAGGCACAAGCAAACAATAATTTATTGATTTCAATAAGACGGGGCTATGAAGTCGCACAGAGAAAATATTTAGCTTGAAGGTTCTGAGGGAAACGTTCTTGTATAGATTCATTTGCCACAATGCACAGCTAAGATTACATGATTTTTTTCTGATGGGACTGGAGTCTTTCTTATAGTTAAACAGTATTTTATTAATGTTACATTCTTGTTAATCATAGATACCTAGACTCTCTGCAACATAACGCTTTGGTAAAGAAAACGCTAAGCATTAATCGATAGTTATTTTCTTCAGGCATTTGATATTGTCTGTATACTACCTAAAACCATTCAAAATTGAAAAAAAACTTCGGAAATTTCAAAAGTATTTGTTAATTCAAAAAGAAGGGTTACAATTCTCATGGTTTTCATTGGAATGTAACTTCGTAAGTTAAAGTGATATTTCCTAATATGAACAGTTTTTAAGAAAAGTTTCCGACTGAGAATTGACACGAGCTCACTTCAAAAGAAGCCTAAACACAAGTTAATCTGCCTGTAGCAGCACGAAAGCAGGAAGTGCTTATATGCGTTTTTGGCCCCGATTACATATTCGCTTTCTTCTTTAATTTACAATTAATCTACAACTATTATAATTCTATTTAAATATGGAATTTTTTATTTAAAAGCCGAAAATTTCCATTTAAGATACGAACCATATAGCGAATGTTTTATAGAAAATTCTCAAGGATCATTAGTAGGTGGTACTTATAGCATAATCATGACCATACCAGTACGACCATTATTAACATCATTAAAAACCTTCTAATAATGTAACAATGAACTTGAATATGATTATCTATTATTATAAAGAAAAATTATAAAATATGTATGCCAAAGAGCAAAGTTCAGATTTTAACATCAAAAGAAGACTGATCGTGATGTAATCTCGTTGATGATTCATTTACCTTTCATATTAATATCGAGTTCATAGGCCACCCATTCTTGAACGAAAATAATCTTAAAATCTGGACGAGTTACAATAATTTTACTTAAATTTTTATTTGCGTTATATTTTGACAGCTGAATTATTAATTCAGTTAATACTGAATAAGGTTAAACCAAATTGCATGCCGTTTAGCAATTTACTTGTTTATTATACGTATAAAACAGAATGAGAAGAGCGAGGAGGAAAGACTTAAATTACTTACGGCAAATTAATACATTAACAAAATAATCAAGTAACTAATTCGAAACAGCGCTGCACTTAATCAAGGCGGCTGGCAAATGTGTAGCACAGCTGTCTAGATCTCATAATCCCGTACGCATTGACAGGGGTTAGAGGTTAAATTTAGCCTCTTATATACCTCAATACCCCAACTATAGTTCATTTTTATTTTTCGTGGTTTTCGGTGAGACCCATGCGTCTAAAAATAATTTCAGGATTTATATTTAATTGTGGCGTTGGATTTTTTTGATTAGCCAAAGAACGCAAATAAAATTCTTGCTTTTACAGCCGTGTAGTCATTATTTTCATGGAATGGTATTTTTGAATACTACGCCTATTTTTAAGATTAAATCAGTAAATTCTTCAGAATAAAGAACTTTTATTTATAAGAAAGAAGTATACTGAAGCTTAATTAGTTTAGTTTTCTTGGAAATCATCTAACTACTTACAACCAACATTTATTTTTGGACATTTTCCAGTTTTAATTATTTTTACTATTTCTCATAAAAATATTAATAGAGTGTAAGATACTGAACTACCAGTTTTGAGTATTGCCAATTCTACTTTAGCCTAAGTTAAGCAAAATTAAGATCACACTATGGTGGGGCGTCCGTTTTGTTGGTTAGGATCAAAGATTTGCTAATGCAGGTATAGAGCAAGAAATAATATTGCATAGTTAAAGTCAGATAAGCAAAGAGCCATATTTTATGTTAATTGACTAACATGTTCCAACATTAGTTAGTAAATCGAAAGTAGGTATATGTGATCAGCAAAATGGTATACTATGGGAAGTGAGATGGGAGCCGAGGTAATTCTGATCATTAGAAGCCAAAATATACCAGACATGTTACGGAATATTACGAACTCCTTCTACGATAAGTTGAAGCTGTTTGGGCCTTTTTCTGAAAGCGGTGCATTTGGTTACTTCTGTTTGTTACCATTTCTTTACCTAAAATATACCTTATCTAAGTGTTCCTGCATTATTCTATTCATATTCGAATGACATTTGAACTACTTGAACTCGAATTCTTCGTACCTAAAGAATCTGAATACTTTCAAATATTTTTTGAAAATTATCCTCTTATTTCATCTTTGGATTGCGGATTAATTACTTTTATGATTAATTTTTTGCCTAATAGAGCTTTGTCTATATCAAATATTAATTTTTCCTTAAGAGCTGAAAGATAGAAAGGCAGTACTTAAATCTTCATATGGATAAAAATATTTTCTAATTATGAACAAATTCTATTATGATGTAGGTTTGTAATTTTATGTGGCACTGTTAGAATAATAATTAATATGGTACATTTTATTGTTTGTCATATCAGTATATTTAACCTACTTTCACCTACGTTACATTTGCTTTCATTTTTATATAAAAAATTGCTGGAGGATAAAAAAATAAAAATTACATTAATTATTATTACACAACATAAAGAATGACGAATTTATCCAAAAATGGTCACACACATCAAAAGTATTCTTTGCCGGTTTTTTATTTCGCAATTCGTTGAATGAACGGCGTAATAAGTCAGAAATTGATATTGAAAATGCTCCCTTTATTGTTTAAAAGCAGTCTTAACATCAGACAGTGGTAGGATCGTAAAAACGGCGGTCGTTTTGTGCATTCGACGCACTTCACTGCGGTTGACCGGTCCGCCGCTGCATTCAGACCATTTTAATGCCGTGCCAAATAAATTTCATTTCGCGATTTTATTTTGACAATGTACTTTTTGAATGTTTTCGGGGTCGTTATTTGAGCTACTTCTTGATTGTTAAATTTTGTTGCGGGATTCTGTTTGTTTCGGTTTTATTTTCGAGTAGAATTAATCAGTTTCTAGAAACACATTGTGATGCAGCAGTGGAAGGAACTAGTTTTTGTAAATTTCCCCAAGTTTTATTGCAACCGTGAGAAAAAGAACAGATTTCTGGATTGTAAAATTCGGAGCTCGTTCTTCGTTGTTAAATGAAGAGATGATGGAAAATCGTCTTTCGTTCTTTTCGGACATAGAAAGAAATCTAGATTTAAGAACGGCAAATCTATTACGGGATAAATGGGTGAATCAATTCGACGGCCTCGACACGACGGTGTTAGCAAATCTATCAGCGATAAGAAGTATTGGAAGTCTTTTAAGCGCCGTTATTTCGAGTGCTTTGCGTCAAATCGCCCGAACCACTTCATTATAGACCATGATTGAGTCATTTAGTTTCATCCCCCTTATATGTAGTAGTAGTAGTTGTGAGATTAATACATGTGTTGTTTGGGTGGAATTATCGCTTATAGCAGCCGTATCAATTATTTTACCCTAACAAATATGTCTTTGAACGTAGTATATAACACGCATCCCTCAGTGTATCATTTACGAGAATTAGTGTGTTACTCCAAATACAATTTGTATCTATAGGTTATGTCAAACTAGGTTTTACAATTAGCAAATTAATATCGTTGGCATATAAGTAAATTAACACAACCAAACATTTAAGTATCTGCTCGATATACGTAGAGCTTTGTTTTCGAGTAAAACAACTTTTATCAATCTTCAACTTATTAATTTCTGTTTTTCTATGTTGTAGATTGTTTTTTGAAGAGAATGCCTTGCATTAAAGCCTTACCCGACTTGAGTTTTTGTTATCTTGGACTACCTTCCTAGTCGAGTTAATTACTTTTGACATTAAAATTCATACTTCATTGTCACGTAATACGATCCAGATAGAGTTTTCGTTTACATAGCTAAAATATTAATCAAGCAAAAATTCAAGAAAGTACATATATCTGTGTAAACAAACAAGCACGAATTTGAATTAAGGGTATGTTGCAACACACTGGCGCAGTCGTATTTCGATCAACTGAAATCTGAGAATAACTACTGATAAAAAACGAACTTGGTTTGTATAAAATTTTAGAAAGAAATCAACAGTTCCGTAGTTCTCTAGTACATGGTCATGTAAAGATCACTGAAAGGAAGGTCAAGGTGACTTTTTCCTTCATTTGGGGACGGACCACTTTAGAACCTTGGAGATTTCTTTTCATCCAAGAATGAATGGGCGAAGACAAGTTTAGAGAAAAGGCAATTCGATCTTAGAAAATTACTGCGCGATATTCATCTATACAACTATGGAAAATCTGGATGAGAACAGACATTATTGCAGCCCAGTCACTTCGCTTGGTAAACCACTGATATTGTCGGGCATGACAAAACTTCACTAATTTATCATGTGGTCGTATCTATTGAGGTGACTCAGAAAAATCAATATTTGCTAATTCAATTTTATCGATTTTAACTGTCTAATGTCTTATTTTCACATCTTTTTAATGATTTCACACTTACACCTTTTATCTTCTTTACGCCGTACACCTGTTACTAAAAAAAACTTCTTCTATGGGTAAGAGGTAGCAATTGAAGAACTTAGCATCTCAGAAACAACTGCAGAACGTGCCATTTCAAATGACACATCAAAATGCTTTTCACAATTTGAAAGACTTCGTATGGTTGCCTTTTGCTGTGAGCTACAATCTAGAACAAAATCTTGGATAAATCATAATTTTTTTGCACTAATCTTACCGATATTTAATGTGGATGAGAAAATTGCTCTTTCAGGAAATAAATGTTTTACCTCACATTGTTTTTTCAAACGCACTCAAGTACACTTGAAGCAATTCTAGTAAATGCTACTCAGTTTTTAATCGAATGACAAGGTCAATCTTTTGGTAAGAAGTTTACCCATCTACAGACTTGCAAAAATTCCTGGGTAAGCTCATATAAACAGTAGGTATGTGTTTATTCCACGTACTGTTTTCCTTCAATGGAAAAGTCATTATTTTTTGCGTCAGCCCGATTTGAGCTAATTTTATTTGTGGTTTGAGAACTTACGATAAGTAGCGTTTTAAAATATTAGTTTTGATGTTAAAATATAGTTTTGGTTTGGATTAACTTTGAATCTACAAAAGGAAATTTCTGGATCATCAGATCGACTACTAACCAACCCTTGATATTAGCCTTATCAATTTTCTTCAAGTCTTTTCTCGCCCTTTTGCTTAAATATGCAGAAACTTGAACAGTGTGCGTATTAAACTTGGCTTTGTGACTGAACACTATTAGTCAGCTTTGCGGTGCATTGATCCAGCCAGTTACTGGAAGATCCAATTTTGGTCTTCTTTCTTACCAGTGATTTCATATGAAGTTGGGAAATAACAAATGTAAATGCAGCTTAATGCTGATAAAACTCAAACGAGATTGCAAAAGACTATCATTTCATTGTTTTCTTTGGAATTCTGAAAAAAACTATTGCAAGTCATGTTTTCTGATAAGATTCGACGAGATGGCGTATCATCCGCCCCTACGTCCTTAATGACTTTGTAAGAATACATGTACAGCTCTGGAAGGAAGCTGGTTAGTTATACAATATACAACTTACAACACTTTGGAAAACGATGATATTTCTGTAAAGAGTAATGAAAATAAATGAAATATGTGAGGTTAGGATGTCATTCCTTTGCTTGTATCATTGTAATAGATCTTGTAATTTCAATAAAATATTCACGGCGAAGTAGTTCAACGTAAAGATGCAAAGTACGATAAATTAAAATTAAAAAACAAAATACCTTATAAATAATATAAAATAATTAAGAGTATCGCGTGTATTTAATCATTATCAGAACCTGTCCAGTGTACCGAACTGTAAATGCATAATACAGAAAAGCAACGTAAATAAAATAAATTAAATGCAATTCATTTATGTTCTCATACATCCGAACTACTTGTTCTTTTATTATCATCATCATTATCACTACTTTAATATGCAAATTCTAGAATATTTTAAATATTTAACAACTATCACACAGTCGGCTATTAACGAAAATTAGTTTAACTAGGCGCATACAGGGATTGAAATTTCGAATTCGAAAGTCTTTGAAGGAGAAAGGGAAAAAATAAAGAAGAATTGTTTACATTTTTCAGACATTAGAACAATAGGAGCGTTTGTTTAGCGTAATCAGGCGAGGGTAAGTTGTTTAAACACCTATTAAAGTGTTCATTAGAGAACGGAATCAAAGCGGACCGGTGTGTAATTATAAAGTATTTACAGGCGCTGGCGCGGAGGAGTGGAGACCTGTAATTCATCACATAGACAGCTCATTTGCTATTCATATTATTATTATATTTGAACGCAGGTTGAGTGGCCGTTTAGTTCGCTTGCGAGCCGATATAATCTAATATCTCGATAATAATAATAAAAGGTATCGTCCTGCTCCACCAAGTAATAATCCTCAAGATGAATGGTGGTTGATTTCTCCTCTCTTCTGCACCTCTTTCGCACCTCCTTCATCTTCTTCATCTCTATTTTTTGTTTTTTTTTTGTTGAATATTTAATTTCGTGATTGCTTTTAGCGCAAGTGAACTGGGCAATAAAAGTTGAACTCAACGCCATTTTATAACTTTACAAAAGAAAGCATCTAAACAATTATTGTTTTATCTTTAAGAGCTTTTTAAATAGATAACAAAATAAATGAAGACGTAAAGCTAATGTTTTGGCTGCTGCAAGTAAAACTTGGGGTTTAACCCCATCTTGTTTCCATAAAAATCACACCTAAATCCCGAAAAAACCGTTTTCAGAATCCTTGTCGCACGCCACTTGAACATAAACATCCATGTCGACCTTGTTTATCCAGCCTTTTCCCCCACAAAATCGTTTAGGGTTGTGTTTTAAGCAGATCCAGGTATTAACTTGAACCGCCACCCGTACGTATATCTATCTACCTGCAGAAACTGTCAAACTCTAAAACATATAATTTTTCACCTACACAAAACTCCTACTGTTGCTCTTTCTACGATTATTATCTCGCAGATCATTGGTTTAATTTTTTTCTTCTGTGTTAAATGGAAGTTGGGATTTTCTAGATTTTTGGTCTGAAAAGAAGGGAAATGTTTAGTTGAGGTTTGTTGGTGGTTTGTGCTGGATGTGTAATATGTGGGATTAGTGAGATTTAGATGATTTATGTTGTAGTAATGCATTATGATATGATGCAAGTTTCTGATGTGAGTTGATATAATATAGTGTATCTTGTGGATTTGATTATTTGAAGTTTTAATTCTCTTGAGAATTATTCAGAATGTCGTACTTTTCTCAATTAAGTATTACGTGTTTTGTTTTTTAAATTGTTACAAAAAAGAGTACACATTCTTTTTGGACATGTCTTTTTGCAATATCAATAGTGCAGAAATCAATTTTTATTTTCAAATTAATGAGGGAAATAATGTAAAACTTCTAAAAGTCAATAAGAATTTTCCAAAACCAAAGTATAAGTTAAACAAACACCGACTGTGGATAATACAGAATGTTCGATAGGTATCTACTTTGTACGTCTTCAAAAACTGCTTATTTGACTATTTGTTCTATGTCAAGTGTATTACTCAAAGATTTAATTTGATGTCATCATACTTTATCTCAAAAAGATCTTATTGTATGTAGTGTTCACCAATTAAAAGTTTTAACCAATCCCATAGATTTACTTATTTTGAAATCATTGACTATTTGAAAATCGTTTGGTGGAGATTTAAGCTTGATCGGTATAAAAGTTTAGAGACGCGAATCTTTCTTTTGCTTGTGAAAGTTCAACCAAAATTCTTGATTCAAGATTGCCAAAATCTTATGCAAGATCATATACGAGGGCTGTTTGACGGAAGTGTGACATTTCAATAAAGAACAGGTTTAGCCTAGATTTTTTTTATTATTTTTCAACATAGTTCCCTTCAAGTGCTACACACTTAGTCCAACGACTTTCCAATTTCTTTAAGCCTTCTGAGAAATGTTCTTTTGGCAACTCGTCAAAATAGGCCTGCGTTGCAGCAATAACCTCTTCATTTGATGCGAATTTTTTTCCTGCGAGAGATTTTTTCAAATTCGGAAATAAAAAAAGTCTCTTGGGGCCAGATCCGGTGAGTATGGTGGATGGGGAAGCAGTTCGTAGCGTAATTGTACCAATTTAGCGGTTGCAATTGCAGATGAATGAGATGGGGCGTTGTCGTAATGAAAGAGCACTTTCTTACGTGCCAAATGTGGGCGTTTTTTCTTTAAGATAACATCAAAACGGGTCAATAAATCAGCATAATATTGGCCAGTTATTGTTTTACCCCTTTCCAAATAGTCAATATGGATTATGCCTTTAGAATCCCAAAAAATAGTCGCCATGATCTTATTAGCCGAGTGACCAATTTTAGTCTTCTTTGGTGCACGTTCGTCTGGTGATATCCATTGTTTCACTGTTCCTTTGTCTCAGGGGTATGGTGGTGGATCCAGGTTTCGTCAACAGTCACATATCGGCGAAAAAACTCAACTGGATTACGTTGTAACATGACCAAACGTTGATTTGAAGGTTGAACACGAATTCTCATTTGGTCCACTGTGAGTAATCGCGGCACCCATCTTGCCGATACCTTTTTCATATGCAAATGTTCGTGTAAAATATTATGCACCCGTTCGATTGAGATGCCAACAGCATCAACTATCTCGGGCACTTTCAAACATCGATCAGCCATTACCATATTATGGATTTTGTCAACGATTTCCTTAGTAGTGACCGTTTGTAAGGGCCCGGGGCGTTCACCATCGTCAGTGCTCATACGGCCAGTTTTAAATGAATTAAACCACTTGGAAACCATTCCATGCGATGGAGCAGATTCACCGTAATATTTCCGTAATTTCTCCTCAGTTTCTTTCACTGTTTTTCCACGTAAAAAATAATGTTTAATTAAAACACGAAATTCACGTTTTTCCATATTTACAAAATAGCACAAACTTGATTGATTTCTATGACTGCCAAATGTATACTATTTCACAGATTGACATGAAATTTGGAGGTTAAGCCTCTAAAAGACTGACGTATATGCTAATGTTTTCGATTTACCGATATCAGCGCCATCTAGCGGAAAGTCACGCTTCCGTCAAACAGCCCTCGTACGTTCAGGTAGATGTTCATTGTGAAGCATTCACTCTCTTTTCTATTCATTCAGTGACCTGTGTTGTGTTGGACAGCATCCTGCTAATGATAACATGACTCAAACCAAAAAAAAAAACAGAACTTTAATGTTTTAAATTTTGCTGTAGTAGATGATGCAAATGTTACTGTTATTGGAATTTAAACCTTTACAGCCGAAGCCCAGTTTCAACAATACTAAAGAGCCAATCATATCATAAATCCATTTTGACATTTCAAAAAGTTAATCTACAACTGTCTCTGAAAGGATCATATTTCTTATAGGTTTTCAGAAAGAAAATCTCTTGGCATAATATCTTATAAAAAAGATGATTAGAGAACCACAAACCAAAATGTCATTTTTGTAGGTCACGCCCGTAATATATTTACATTATTGTATGGTTCCATGTTCCTAGGGTATCAATTTTGACCTGCTGCATAATTTCTTGAAAGTCTTCTCTCTTATTACATGGCGTCAATGCATTTCTTCTTTCTTTTTGAGAATTAATTTTGAATCCAAAATATATCAAAAAAGGAGACATGTATGCACACACTACAGTCTAAACTGTATGGGATCTCATATTAACAGTTTCACCATCTTGTTTGTTAATAATATTCTATTAAATACTTCAATACAGAAAATACACCCATGCTTAGAAATACAATTGAATCAACGAATAATACTGGAAAGAATGGAATATAATCCCATATTTAGATTTTGGAATACTTTTAGAAGACGGACAGTTTACCTAATGAGTTAGTTTGAGTTTACCAAACAAGATTCAGAATGTCTTGATCACATCCTACAGATGATTATACAGCGTATCATTCGATATTGGAGATGATTTAGAGTACGTTAGCGTAGATCATTTTGTATGCCCAAATCAGTGATATCATGTTCAATACCTACCTTCAACAAGATTCTAATGTCGCAATTGTACCTGAAGCAGTAACAAAGATTGAAATCATTTTACTTTGCGGAAGAATCGCATTGAAATTGTAAATTGGCAACCAAAAGGTTGTTGCAGAGACTATAATAACACGTAAAATGATTTACCAAACAATCATGATTGAACAATAATCTCAGAATTTTACAATGATACTTGTCTACAAGTGATGTATGGTTGATACTGGAGCAGCAGCCTTTAGATATTGCCTTAAAGGCTTAAATGGAATATCAGATTTTTATCAAAATTATTATCAAGACTAATATTTTTTGGTATAGAGTGAATAAGTGGTTTTTTTTATAGGAAAATGAGAGCAAAGATTGTGAGTAATGCGAATATGTATAGCAGATCGCCAGAAACACATTGTGAAGTTAAACTTATTGCCGCGTTACCAATAGACAAACAGATCTCACTATATGTATGGAAAAAATCTATAGACAGTCGATTTTTGCACAGATATTATGAGACTGGTAGGGCAGGTTCATACTTGAATTCTGCTGTAAAAATATCTGAAGAAAACCATATACTTCAGATAATTCTACTTTTCAGACTGTCTGCATTTTTTGAATCTAAAAGAAGAATTGATGCCATTTTGTTTGAACATCGATAATCTTCTATATTGCTACCCTTCTCTATACCTAGATGCAAATTTAAATATTTCTTGAATGCATTTGCTGATGTAACTCGATATATTTCAAGGATGACTAGAATCGTATTACTAATTATAACAATAAACGTGTAACACAAGGTGTTTAATGCTTGTTGATGCCAACTCATTAGTTAACAAAATAGAGAAGACATTTTCGGCAAGATAATTTTTTACTGTTAAACTAGTAAAAGTGAGAAATCACACACCATCTTATACTATTTGGTTATTAAATATTTTATTTAGCAGCAATTTATTCAACAAACAAAGCAAAAGAAGAAAATTGGCTCCTCCACCAAAAAATTCATAAAGAAGTCTCTTTTATCCATTGGTTGATTCATTATCTTAAACTAACTGGCCAGTAAATCTCAAACCATTAAAGCGTGAGAAGATCTTTAGTAGAAATTAAAATTTGTTTATTATAGAGTGTGTTAATAAAAAAATATCTAAAGTCGATATCCTCCAGGTCAGTGTATATTATTTAATTATGAGCCGACTAGTACTACTTAACACCCAACTCAGCTTGTTGTATTTAAGTATCCAGGACCTTGTTAGCACGCATCTGTTAATAAGCACCATATATCTACACACATATATATACACACAAGGGACATATAATACAAAAAAAGCCATTCTTCGAAATGCGTCCTCCATAACCATAAGTAATATTATTACTTTAATCTACGGTGGTCTCGTTTGCAACATTAGGTGATGTGCGCGGCTCTTTTGTTTTTTATTTCTTCCGTCTTTCTTTGTTTTTTCTTTTCTTCAGCTGTTAATATTATTTTTCATTTAATGTGTGTCTTGTTTGGCCTTTTCATTAAATCGCCGTGTGTGGTAGCTGTGTCGATTTTATGATCCGCTATTATATGACGAATTTAGCACTTAACCTACACACATAAAAAAATTCTTTCATTTTTTTCCATAATTGATTTCTCCATTTCGTGTTAATTATCGTGTCTTAAATATTAGGTTTTGACTCATAATGGTGATATTGTCTTATTTTTTCGAAATCTCATTAAAACTAATAACTAGGTGTTAATTTATGGTGAGCATTAGTCATTGCATGCACTTCGAGAAGCTTCTAGGTAGTACTACAAAATAGTTATTGTTTGAAAAGAGAGAATTCAAATCGTAGAAATTTTAGGAGAGTATTGCTACGTAGTTAAGTAATAATTATGTATGCGAAGGGAGTGAAGCAGTCAAATGTTTTGATATACCTTTTTTAGTTTGCAATGAACAACAAGAAGTTGGGAATATTATTGTACTGCAATTTACATTTTCTTTGATTAAATAAAACTAAACTTAATGCTCTGCTTACCAAGGAATTTTCAACTCCAATTGTTTAGAATGGTAATCTCACATAACTACGGAATCACAAAATTACGGAAATTCAATCAACTCCATCTTTCTTACTAGAATATTGGATTCTGCCAGTGAAAATGTTTGAATTTTAATTCTAAATCTACAAAGAACTTGGCCAGAATACCATTCTTATGTAAATACATCTTTTTGGGAATTAGAAACAAACATGAAGAATCTAAATCAGCAAAAGACCTGTCATGATTAGCAAAACAAATCAGCCACCCTATATGGTCAGAATTTGCTTTCTTAGTATTTCCTAATGTCTAATTGACGGTTCAGTCTATAGAGGAATGTTATATCTATACAGATAGGAACCCACGTTCTAGATTATTCAAGCGTAAAAAAAGATTCTAAGTAATCCTAGACTCTACCATACATTTTGACCAAGAACTACTGAGAAGTAAAGGAAAAGGATTTTTGATTGTAGGTTACAGAGTAGTATCGGTGTCTTTATGTAGTTGTCTTGATGGTAATATGATGACTTAAATCAAAACCAGACAGTTTTGAGTGTGGTTCAGACGAACAAAACCAATGGAGGTGACGTAAATGAGTCTCAAAAACCGAAAACGTTTCATCTGTACAATATTAATTATATTATCTTTGGAACGCTTCATTCTCATGTTGTTTTTTTACTGTATGCAACACTTGGGTTTGTTAGCTTTCCATCTAGTTCTAGATTCATCTTTCTTCTTTTGATTTTTGATTTCCATTTGGGACAGCCTATTGTATTCTTACCAGACAATTTTAGCTTTTTTCTGAAAAAATTCAGGTGTAAAACCAACTAGACAAAAAATATAATTAATTGAACGCACTGTGACTGTCAACATTAACATTTTGAGCAAGCTGTATTTCCGCCCAAAATAGCATATAATTTTTAAAAGTGGAGATTTATCAAAGTCATGCATCTTCCATGTATCGGTTGATTTTTTGTTTCTAATTTGGAATTTGTCTGTACAATTTCAATGCTTTCTGAATTTTGAGCTACCATGGCTTAACGATTTTGGCAGTTTAAGTGAGTTCTTCTTTGGAAGCTGTTATGGTACTTTCAACCACGTGCGTTAATGATATAAATATCATACAAATTTCTGATGTCACATTCTTTTCGAGAATTTCTTGAGCAGTCTGTGTTCGTTTTGAATTTGCTAGCTGACATTCCATTTAGATTCCTTTCCGCTTCCTTCATTATTTAAAATTAACCAAAGCTTAACTTTGAGCTGCTTTCATTTGATTTTTGGCTTAAAGACTAGTAGCGAATACAATATCTTTTGATGAGTTGAAGTTTGGTTTCATCCTATAAAAATCTCAATGTTTATTATAATCTGAACCTTTTGCATTTCTGTTAATTTAACTCTACGACTTTCACGTTGGATCAATAGTTTTTACACTAATATTTTGAATGTAATTGATGTAAATATGTCAGGTGTCTCATTAAATCACGTATTCCAATCTCAATATTCCATTAGATTAAAGATTTTAGTCAAACAATAAAAACTTCAGAACAAAAACCACTATTTGCATGGTCTTTCCCCAGTAATGTTTACCATTAGACACAAATCAAACTTCGATGTGTAAGACTTTACTGTTATGTCATTTCACGATCCTACTAATATCAATCTTAACTAGATTTAATGGTGATGTTATTTGCATGCAAGGTGTGTACTACATCAATTCTCCTTTTCTTATCTGAATTGAAAAGTGTTGCCAGCAACGAAAGCCTGTTTAATGAAAGCAACACGAAACGTGAAAACCTGTAACGCTTTTAATATCGACTTTATGTCATTTTTAATCGAATTCTTTTTATTATGCCCACTAAATTAAATATCATCCAATTTAAGCATTACATTAAGAAGTATAAAAGTTTAGACCCCTCTAAGTTTAGATCTCGTTTACTGCTGTATTAGCTATGGAAATGAAATGGCTATATTTATTTTAATAGAAAAATTTAATTGCCGCGACTGAAAAGAGGTTCGCTCGGCGCCTTTGTTGTAAAAGCTTAGAACCGCGCTCCAAGTTTATTAACACAATGCTGTGATATAAAACTAAATTGCTATTTAAAACTTTTACGATTCCCAGAAACATATTTCATATTAATACTCATTTTTAATGTGGATTTTATTAATGTCGGATATCGTTATAAAAATGCTCTGTCGTTCGCCTTATTTTCAAATTGATAGGGTTTTTTCTTTCATCGTTTCATCTCTTCATATTAATTTCAAAGTTCGTCAACACATTCACAGGTGGGCATGGGATATATAAATTGTTGAAAGTCGGTAACACCCTAAATTCTTGTTAATATCTAATAAATAAGGGAAATTTCTATGGTAGAAATTCTATTTCAGCTTGCAACATTCGTTTTTTAAAGCAGAAAAAGGAGTGCAACAAAGATAATACCTCGACGTAATTTGTAATAATAGCAATAATAATTATGGTAACTTTATTGAACAACGTTTATATTTATGTATCAAAGAAGAGAACAATATTGGCAATACATCAAGTAGTAGGATGCAATTCTAAACTCAATTAAAAACCGACCGTAATTCATCGGCCACACTTTAAGATGTCATATAATTCATTCTTTATATTTTCCACCTTGCGGTCTGATCATGACATCACTTCCTTGATTAACACCTATTATTGTAACGCAGATGCAAATTTTTTTTAACTTGTTGAAATCTTTTATTAGGTTTTATCTTGATGTTCTGTCATATGGGTTATAATTTTTAATAAACGACATGTCCTAACTTTCATACCTCACAGTTGGTTATTAAAAGGGTACTTTAACAGTTTTGATTAGTTTTATTTTGGATTTGGCACAAGGGCATTTTTTCAAGATTATCTGCATAGTTCTTACACAATAAATTTTATTTTGCAAGAGATTTTAATAAGATTTAACCAGTGCCAAAACGATTGAAAGCACTATATCTTGTTCAAGAAAAATAAAAGGACGGAATGCTTTGTAGTGTACGTTGCACAAATCAAATTTCATGATAATGTATGTCCCAAATAAAATTGAATTACAGCTCGTATTTTTCGTTGCTACATAATTATTATCTTGGTGCCAAATTCATTGAATATCAAGAGATTCTGAACAGTTTAGCAACTATGTACATACATTCTTTGATAGTGATAGATGCCTTCCCAAAAAGAGGCGTTTCGCAGATTCTTCAATTGGGTTGATTCTTTTACAAATAATCTCAAGGTGCTGAATGCAGCATTCCATCTTTTTTGATAGGCTTATTAACTACCGTTGACATGATGTTATAATTTTAAGTGTTCTCTAAGAATATTCTATTTCGTTTATGAAAAGGAAAGATTTTAGATTTTTTGATAACCTTTCGTTTAATTTGAGATTTTGCAATTGCTTTTAAAGTGTCTCTAGATATGATTCCTTACATTGTTGACATTAATTTTGACTTTGCTGTAATTCATATGGTGTCTTCTATGTTTATCTATTAGTTAGGTGAAGATAGTACTGGTATACCAGCTTCATGCACTGACTGTTGATCATTTACAATTAGTCTTTTGTAGTTTTGTAGATAACGCAACTACCAAGAACTAGAAATGTCTCTGAACGGTGACGTAACACTAGTAGTAGAGATCTAATTGGGTAGGTCAATACAAATTGATATTTTTTCTGTCTTGTGCGTTACGAACGAGATTGTACTTAAACTTCTGATCGTGCGTAATAAGAATAAATATACAGAAAATGAAACAATAGAATACCGATCAGTTGCCAGTTTAGTGATTTTGGTGAAAACTCCTACTAATTGGTGTTCAAACAATCTTTCACTGAATAACATTCACAATTGAAGAGTAGAATTGAATAAGGGGGTAAGTGCCAAAAAGTAAAATTTTCAGTAGTAGCAATAAACTGTTTTATTTTGTTAAACGTTAAACCTGTATGAATACATATGTAAATATGAATCTTACAGGCATAAGAAACTTATATAATGGAAAATCAAATATACCAATCTTTAACGTGCCATTTGTATTTTCTGAGGTGCTTAGTGCCACTTACTAATTTGCCATTTCTTGGTAAAATTGTTTGTGCTCTGACAATTTCAAAAATGGTATGATAGCTCTTAAAGTTTTCTTTTCTTCACTTAGGTTAGGTTTGTGTTCTTGCAAATATACAACTGGATAGTTTTAAGATCGGTTTTATCAACATTTTTTTAAAACATTGCTCTTGTTTCATGCCTCTATTTCAGTGATATACTTTTTTGTGTAAACTAGCCAGATTGATCTTGGGTCACTTTTATCATGGATAGTTTGTATATGCAAAGCTTAGATATTAAAGAATCTGCTGCTTCTTGCAAATTAAGAAAGTTGTCGTGATTCATTGTAATCACTCTGTATGGCTGTACTAGTCTTGATTCCTTTATTAGGTTTTTTATGCCCTCACTCTCTCCTTTTTCTCAATCTGAGCAAAATGCCTGTCGTTTGGGAAACTTTATAGTAATTTCTGTGAATAATTTAATAGATGTTAAAAACATCAAACAAGAAATTGCGACTCTATTCTTGTTTTGACCTGTGCAGTTATCGTACCATATAATAAAGTTAGGCGTCTCCGTAATACCAGCATTTAGGACTTTTAATAAACAAGAGATAATTTTATTGGATCGCCTGAATCCTTCTGTTTTGTCTCAAACACACATGTATGCTTCATTATTGTCCGAAATATGCACACTGAAGTTATATACTGATAGCAGTTTCATGTAATACATATCGGAATGTGTTAAGGTAGGCACAGATTTGTTCAGACGTGCACACTATATGAGGTAATTGTACGCACAAATGAATTATTGGTACTTGGCCGCTTTTAGAAGACATAAAGCATGGCACTTAGAATCGTTTTATGTAAAAATATAAATTTTCCATTTTTTGGCACTTACCCCCTTATTCAATTCTACTCTTCAATTATTGAAAGAGGTATCTTAACTGTCTTGAAGCTTTCAGCAAAACGAGTCCTTGTAAATTCAATGAAGTAACTTACTTATCCAATCTGACGTGGCAAGAACTGAATTATCCGTCTTTCTCTGTTGATTACAGACAATCGCATAGAATTTTTTAAGAGAATTGCATTGAAGTCTTCAGAACATAGACCTAAAGTTCCAGTTCACCACTTGGTTACACATATGGGCAGGACACTCGATATAATTTCAGATCATCTCAATAATCAGCGTTATGATATTAAATTAACCATTGAAGCTGAGACTAATATTTTCCATCCTTAACTAGTTGATATAATGTTACATTATAAAATCTGTGTTTTATTAGAACTTACTTCTACATTTCGTTTTCGGCTCTCCCAAAAACGTAGGCAAATAAAATATGGAAAATCAAAGAATGCTAAGTGTGTCCACTGGTTCATCCCTGAGTAATCGAGAAACTATTACGTCAAAATGGATATTAATATCGGCATCAAACTTTCAAACATCACGCGAGTCTTCTAATCCCATCAGAGACTTTCGAACTCACGTCTTTACCGTTCACATAGGAAGGATTTTTAAACCATGAACACTACCAGCGTAGTAGGTACTTGAATGTACAACTTTTTACATAAATAATGTGGCAGCACATTCTTTTACTGAAAGGATTAAGAGGACAAAGGCGGCTTTGGATAGTTAGGGAGAAATTAGATCTCGTATTGGGTTAATTGTTTCATTAAAGAAATGATCTGCAAAAATAAATAGTATGGCTTGGTTTGCAAGGTATGCGGAAATTGCATAGTTGTATTGTTCATCTACACATTACTGAGTAACCTTCTTTGTTAACTATCTTGTATAAGACGGATGTATTTTGCAAGTTGAATGCAAACCATCGTCATATTAGGCTCTACATTTCTGCATAACAAGCCTCCACTCAGTAAGGTTTCTCAGCTTCTATTTTTCTCTAAGATTGTCTTCGATTATTAAACAAAATCTTAGTATATCTTACTCCTGCGGTTCTGTTGTCTACTTGTATTTTTGAACACAATCATTAATTCAAGTCGTACGAGTTTGGGCAGTGGCTGTAAGTCAATACAAAACTTATATCATTGCTAAACCCTTTTTCTTTTGTGCCGGGAAAATCCGAGATATGGAATGCGTCAACAGTGTTCAATTTATTGAATGATACAACTTTTTATTGTTATGATTAATGTACCTATACTTGTTTCTCCGTTTTTCTTTATAAAACGTTCTCGCTCTTGTCAGATCTGCTATAATAAACAGTATTCCAAAGTTATTAAATATTAATAGAGCAAAAAAGACACAAACAATGCATAACCGAATGGAGACCGTGCTTTTTGAATTACAAACGTTACCATTAGTCATGTCCCTATATCTGAGTATATGATACGTGAGAATAGTTTTCAATGTACGTGGATTTTAAGCGATGTTCCCTTCCCCTGATCGTTCTCGTAACTCTCCATTATTACTGTAAAGGTAGTTTCGTAGAGCGTGAGTTTGATCATTAGCTTTCTAATATTTGACCAATAACCAAAAGGTATCATTTCATCAATCGCTTTCATCTTGGCGCTTCTTAGCTAACATTTTCTAGGAGTTGTAAAACCGTACGTTTTCAGCTTCCATCTAAAGAATTTATGGAGTCTATTCGCGTAATCACCATTTGCAATCAAAATATTTCTAGATTATTTCAGAATTGTAAGGTCAATTCTTTCTCATTCAAAGTTTGAAAAATTCCTTTCTCCAAACCAAAGCTGCCGAAAATACGTCTTGAATCTCATTGTTTTTAATCCTAATGATCAGTACTTTCACAATTAATGCCTTTTGGAAGAGTTCAATTCTATGGTGATTGGCCAATCATTCTTCGCTTGTTAGTCTTATTGTCGGTTACTTTACGTAAATTTCTTGCTATCTATCACAACCTTATAAAACTATAGTTTGAGTGTCACTTCTTATTGCTTAATCCAATTCTTCCATTACTATGAGGACTCTCCTAAAGTAAAATGTTTTACATTTGTTTGGGGACGTCCTTGAATTAATGAAAAAGTCATTTATATTTGATAGTCTTATTGCCTAAAAACGAGATTTTGCGCCTATTTTTACTGTTTTAATAGATAAAGAGAACTGACAACATGAATAGTCTTTCCAAAAACTATTGAAATATTAATGTAAGAAGTTAAAATAAAAAGACAGATTTTTCGAAATGAAATGAAATTTGATATTCCTAGAATTGTATTTCTTAGTAGTTTAGTTCTGTCTGACACATTTATATGTAAGTATTATTAATATAGCATTTTACGACGCACAGTCCTTGACAAGTTTCATAACTTTTTCCCTCCAACTTGCTTATCCAGTTGCATTGGAATAATAGCGAATTAATAAAAAATAAATGTCCTACTGCAATTGCAACTGCGCATTTCGAAATTATAATAAAACAAAAATATAGTTGCAAAATTAATGCGTGTAAATCATACGAATATACATTGTGTTCCCTTTAAATGTCTATAAATAATTTTTTTTCAATCATAATATATTATGCGCTGGATAATTTATACTTTCCATAATCAACAAACCCACCTGTCATAATTGTTGTATTTAATCATTAGAAACGTCTTACATCACTAAAATTTATTAATCAATATACTATTGCCATAAAACTTTTTATTACTTTAATTTTCATCTTCGCATTTTATTTTATCGTTTTCGCGAATAAATCAAGACACACATACATACACATCCTGTGTGTGTTCGCGTTGCAGTTACAAGGTTCAACATTTTATTTTCATATGGATATTATGGATATCATTATTATTATTGATTGAATTGCATACTTATTACAGTATGTATGTGATTTTAGCATTTGACGCATTATTTCTTGTTTAGTTAATTCTCAATTACACTTGTGTTCATTATTTAATTTTTTATTCCGTTTCATCATTTATTTATAATGATCATTGTTTGCTGCTTCAATGTTATTCGAGTGATACGTTGAGGCGTGATAACGTGATCAGTTAGGAACAAATAGAAATGAGAATTAATCGGATACACATCGCTTGCCTGAAAGTTTCTACTATTTGTGAACTTAATGCAATTTGGTCTTCGTTTTATTGTTTGTGCTGTCTTCTTTTACGTTTTGCTGTCCTAATATAATTGAATCCTTTTTTTCAGCAAAAAACTAAAAGATTCAGCTGGGCTTCAATTTCTCTTCAACCATATCTAATGGAAAGAGTCAAGTGTAAATACTGAACTCCATAAGAAAACACAAAAATCTCTTTGGTTTGTCTTTCCCTAGTCACTTTGAATAAAAGAAAGGTCTTTCCATCTTTGAAATAGGGAATTTAGGCATTTTGATGTTTCGAAAGAAACTTTCTTGAACTGCCCTCCAAATACAGTCAGGTTTTTGATGAAATTATGTACAAAGCATTAATTTTGATAGATAATTAAAAGCTTTATCGTGTGAGTGATCTTCCTATTTCAGTTTTACAAGCTATGCCCTTATTGAGAGCCTGTGTAATCTGATGCTGCTTTTGTACAATACTCCACATGTCAATTGTGTGCGTACTTCGCACACTTTCATTTTACTTAAGCGTTCGTTTTCTTCATGATCCAATTTCCCAGACATCCTACCATCTTCGATGCTCTACCGGTCTGCTTAGTTTAATTATTATTATCATGCAATGGGTGTTAGCATCTTCATCTAATTAAAATGATTGCTATAATATTTGTAAATTTCTAACATTAACATTCGGCAAATATAGTCCATCAGTTTGTTCTATGGAATTCCTAGTTGTTTGGTTTCTGAATTACTTCTGGAATTCTTTCTTTTATGAAGAAATTGTTCTGGGTTTCAGCGGTTTGTCGATTGCCGTATTTCAACTGCGTTGACTTGGAAGGTTTCTTTATTTATTTTGTTTTCTTGTGTAGTTACATAACGTGCCTTTTACCCTGCTACTTTTAAAGTTTTTCCCTGTGCTTTTGTCAGGTATCTTATGTCTTTGATGAATCAAGGTTTTTTGATATCTTCTATATTTAGAGATATCTGCCACGTATTTTTTACTAACTAGAAAAAAGGATAAAAAGGAAACAGCAAGAATTATCTGCCACCTCCAAAAGTTTGCATGTTATCGATTTTTGAATTTACTACTTCATTATAGCCTTTTCGGGAGTGTGAATATTTAACTTTAATACTTCTATAGAGGAACCTTATTTGCACAAATCAACTCATTTTCTTCTTTCACTTTTGATGAGTCAATTTCAATATAAAAAGGTTTTTCAGCTTGTTGGTTTACATTTCTTAGTTTCGTTTTCAGTAAGTTCGTGAAAATACGAGCGAAAATGTTACTAAATTTTGTAAGAATCTTACACAACTATTGTCTCCATCTTAAGAGTTCAACTTCACGTTATATGTAATCATCTCTATTAAACTATTATAGAATTACTCAGCATTGTCATTATAACATCGCCAGCAAATTTCACCCATTTGAGGTTCTCTTTTAGTTTTAAGAGTAAATTAAAGTCATTAGAAGCTATAAGCTAAAATGCAATACCATCGACTATGTCTATGGGAAAAAAGTATCCGTTCGTTCTGATAAAGCAGGATTCTTCTTTTCGTATTCTAATCAAAAATAAGTCCTATTAACATAACTACTCAATTTTTATTTTATTTTAATAATCTTTCATCAATGTTCTTTTGATATCTCACAATACCTCTGCATATAGTATAATAATCTTTCCTGCTGAAACACATACTTGATATTAGCATATTAAGATTTTGCTATTTCAGCTTTGAATCAATATGATGAACTACAGTAGTAACCAAGCAATTAAAGTCTGAGGGTTTTCATATCCTGTTGAAACAAAACCAGATTTGTTGTGCTGAAAATCCTTTCTTATACTTTTGCTCAAGATTGAATGTTTGAAGAAATATTTGTTATCTTGGCATAATTTTGTGTTTCTGCTACTTTGTCTTTCTTATGTATACCTACAGGAGGAAAAGATGGCAAAAACATTAAAATACAAATTTTTATCAACTCCAGTGCAATTAAATGTAGTTAATAACTAATCTTGTCTATTGAGGTTATGTTCAAATGCAAACATTACATATTAATGAAATGCAAAATACGAGATGTAAATTGCAAAACGAAATTTAATTAAATCAGTTGACAAAGAAGCGATTTTCTAATATCCGAGCCCACCCATACAATTGTCACGTCCTTAGATTTATATCACCGATCTTTACCTGCGCTTGAAACTAACTTTTATAACCCAAACGATTAAACTTATAAAAAAAGCGTATAAAAAGTCTAATGAAATAATCGGTTTATGTTTAGTAATTCTAATAAATCAAGAGCATCGGCCAATCGAGAAGAAAGTTATCACACCTCTATAAAGTATTAAATTCTCCCCTGAGCCGTTAAAAGTGACACCCCACAGGGACCCTTGTTAATTAGCTAAAAACCTATGTATTTTTAATACATACTTTATATTTTAAAGAAATGTAATCAAACATTTTACCTCGGGCCCATCGGGTACTTCATGGGTTGGTAGCGCTGGTACGATGGATTCGTGTAATGCGCGCGTGCCGCATTACGAACGATATAATACAGTGGGCCCGATTATAGGTTAGTGTTTTTAATTTAGAACGTGTCAACGATAGGCATGATAGATGATTTGGTGTGGGCCGCACATCGCCCGTAAAAAACGGAATTAATTGTTTCTGAGGTGTGTATGTGTATGTATGTGTGTGCTATAGTTCTATGATGATGATGATGATGATGCTGATGATGATGGGATTCTCCGATTAATTTCGTTTTGTTTTCAATCGATTTATGTGATGTAGGTGTTTGGGAGTTTTTATGTTTCTAATTTTATTACCATTTTGAAGTCGAAGATATACGGTACACACCTTGAAAAATTTATCATCGCTTATTGTAATGTTCGATTTATTAACGTTATTTATTGTCATTGTTGCTTTTTGTATTTGTTACAAACGAATTATGATCTTAAATTATTGATGATAAACATAATTGACTGTGAAAATGAAAAAGAAAAATATGTGCAGGAGCACCATCTTGGTTGATTCTGATAAGACGCCAACGTATTTTCCAGAATACGCTTCTAAAGAATTAATCAATTCACTGATAATTAACAAATTAGTTGTTAACTCGTAATTTATATTTTTATTATATTATATACATGTATTGTTATTAGAAAACAAAAGAATTTTAAAGTATTGTGAAGTAATTTAGGAAAACTTCCACAATAAATTTTTACTGTCGGTTTATTTAAATTAACCTTAAAAGTCTGGAATTACGCGCAAATGTTACGCTTTGTTTGGCGGCTTTATCATTTTAAAATAAAATAATTTTCAATTTAATATACAACGATAAAGGTCTGACAAATTCATGAATTTATGCATGTCTTTTGATAAATTTATATTACCATATAATTGCACGTGTTATCCAAGGATGGGTTTTAAATATTATTTTCTACCTCTACAAAAGAAACATATAATTCGTATTTTATTTCAGGTGTGTTAGTATGTTAAATGCAGGGTTTTTAATGTCGTTGTTGTTTTTATTTTAATAATTTTTTTATTGATAAAACGCTATGTTGTTATCGTTTTATATTGTACCTTTTGTAAATATACGGGCGGAAATCGTGCCACAATAAAATATAAAGGGCAATTAGCTGATTATTATGCATACAACCTGAATAACAGTCACATGAAATGTTTGTTTTTTCTGTTCGTTAAATTAAAATTAATTGAAACGTTTTTAAAATTCTTTCATTTAACGTGAAGTATACAATGCAGCTACTAATAAATTTAGAGTTTGGTTACTTTTTTATAGTGTTGGCAGCAACTGCAAACATGCAAACATTCCTTGATTTATTGCATTATGTCAAAATATTTTTGTAACGACAGCGTCAAGTATAAACACATAACCTTATTTTTACAACTTGTTAAGTTGGCATAATTCCTGTACTAAAGTAATGCATTACAAGAAGCAGAAGTAACTTAAATAACTTAAATTATTATCTTCTCGACTGATAGAATTGTAAATAAAATCGAAAAAAGTAGCTATGAATAATAGCGGTAGTTGCTATAAATGGCAACCCAGCAACTTTACGGTCGTATTCGTTGAATATGCCATTGAGATTTTGGTTTCATTATGGTAATGTTGCACACAAAAAAATGAGAATCATTAGAAATTCATAAAAACAGCAGTAAAGTTTCTATTACCTATTTTAACGCGTGCCCATCTGGGTATTAATAACCACACTGTATACATTTATTATTGAGACCTCTATTCAATTTCTTATTATTTTTGCTTTTATACTTGAAAGTTTCTGCTTTATTTTATTCATACATAGATTCAATAGGAACTCGTTTGTAATAATCATTAGCTGTTTTATCTTCTTTGGATATCCTCATAATCTGTCTTTATGTATCCTGAGGCCAATATCTGATGCACGTCGTCGATGGTAACTAGAGAATGCAAAATGCAATTTAATTTTTATTTTCTCTTAATTCTTATACAAAAAGGTAATCAGCTGGAACAACTGCAATAAAAAGAAAATCTACCTAGAGTATAGCAAGTAAATGTAAAGTAACAAAAGAATGCAATTCATAAATTTGTTATTGTAGCAATCGAGAGTGCACAGAATACTTTGGTAGTCGCTCGAGGCTCGGCAAAGTAACTTGTAAAGATAGATGGCCACAGCAGACAGATTAGTTAAGCAGGGTTATTAATGACCGTGTTTAACCTCCGCAACCCCACCTCGCAACAATGGCCGATGTTTTAACACCACATTACAAGCGATTACGACCGGCTGCCACGATGTTCTTCTCTATTACTACTATAATATAATAACAACTGGGTTAACATCTTGGAAACATTTATTGCATAGAAATCCGTGATACTTTGCCAATCTTAATAAATAAATAAATTTTTGGCAATCTAAGCGGAATTTCTAATTCAATCCTTTCAATCCACAATAAAAATTACGTTACCAAAGATATGTAAATCAAGTAGATGTCCTTAATCCTCATGAGAAACCCATCAGTTTAGTATTACGGTACATAAAATATAGTTTACCGGTCATATCTTCCCTTATCCATAAGCAGAAATTACAGTATAATAAAAACGTACACAAGTTTTTCCTGAATAATAAAACCGCAGAATCGTTTGGTGAGGCGACGAGGCGTGATAATCAGGCCAATTATAAAAGAACTACCGGCATGTCAGGGCATTGTGCCATCATATTATGTCTTTGTGAAGTGACAATGCATGTAAACATCGTATTGAATAGTCGCCTATTGTGTATGTAGGGGCCCCACAATAGAAGGGGCCCGCGCTCTCGCACCTTGAGGGTGCCCTTTTATCTTTTATATGCGACCAGGAGTTAGTAAAGGTTACATCTCTCTTTTGTTGTTCCGTTGAAAGTCAAGTGATTTGATACTTTATGTTTGTGGTTTGATTGTTATCTTGACGGTGAAAAGGTTGGTTAGGACGTTAATAATTACTAAATGCTTATCTCTTATGTCATCTTTGCATATATTTTAATATCATTATTGAATAATTAACACCGTTAGTTTAATATATTTATTATTAGGTGTTTTCACGTTTCATGTTTTGAAATATTTATTCATTGCAACATTACTTGGTAAAGAAAGATTCTCTCTTCTGAAATTTTATTTGTATTTATTCTACGGGAGTATATTGAATCCTATGTCCAATATGGTATTCGTTCTGTTCTTTAGATTGATTGCCGTCGATTTACAAACGCTTAAGTCCTTAGTGTTCGAATCTTACGTGCGGGAGATGAACTCTAGGGCTGATGAGCGTTAACAGCCGTCTGATTGATGCATGGGTTCCGCCCCCGGCTCTTCTTTTGAAATAAACCTTACAGATTATAACAAATATTGTCGATAATTATTATTCTTGATATTAATTCTTTCTGAGTGTGATAGACAGCAACAATATTTTTTTCATTTTGTACGATTCTGGCATTGGGTATTTTTGCAGTAAAACCGTTTAAATAATTATGTAGGTTTATAGGTTCTAGAACAGATAATAAAAGCAACGCATATAAAATATTCCACTTTTTGCTGAAATGCTGTGAACTAGTTTTATGCCTATTGTTTTGTTATTTACGGTGCTTTACTTAATTATACAGTCAGTAAAATGTTTTTATCTAATTTTCTTAAATAAATGCAAATTTTGTTTATCCGTTTAGAATTTGTAATTCATACCTCAACATAAATCTTTAGAAAGTACTAAAAAAGATAACATCATTATACAGGAATAAATTCGTTGAAGGGTTGAAAAGAAATAACAGCGAATGATATAGAAAGAACAATCTGCATATTTTCTAAAGACTCTATGACATATTACATAAAACATTATTGTGTTGCACTTTATATCGTTAAGAAACAGCTGCAATAAAATTTTAATATCAATTAAAACAAATACTTAAGTATTTTTCAATAATTTATTGCTAGAAAATTATAGTTGGAAGATTAATCAATATGATGTAGAAAGAAATAAAGATCACAATGCATAACTCTTTCTGAAATTATTTGCAATTTAAAAAAAAACTTCCACACAAGGTACGGCCATTACTCTTCTTCTTATTGACTAATTCGCCTTCGTCCTATGCTTTGGATTGTATTTAAAAAGAAGCGTGCCTGGCGTCTACAGTAACAAGGCATACATAAAAAGAGAAATATGGTATCGTTCTATAATTATTACGACTGGTACCATGTTTTCAATTTTGATCGCAGTTTCAGAATATGGTGATACTTGTTATAAGCCTGAGGGAGTCAATCATATACTACCTTGTATGACAACAAAAGATTTTGTCAATTTAGGAACAGATCAATTCGGGAAACGTGATACATTTAAATGAATGGAATAACTTTTCTGTGTGGCAAAAGGAGTCCGCTTGAGTAGAAGACAGGAAAAAGGCAATAGAAAGGAAGTAGAAAAATCCATCATGTTGGAGATGTTTATTGGCTTTTAAAGTAAAATCAAAATTAATTATATTCTGTCCTTATAATGAAGTGCGTGACAAGCTAGAGATTAATGGATGGTCCTTTTGCCATACAGTACCTTGAAGGAAATTATCGTAAACGCAAACTCGAGCAGAGTGAAGCCAAAGGAAAACTGTGGTTAGCAATCAATATCAATGCGAAGATAAAGAAGCCGAAATGAGGGTAACAGTTTATTACCTTTTTGTTTGATTTTCAAACAAGAATCTAAAGCAGCAGTAGCAAGTGTCTAAAATAGTATTGTTTTTCCAAAACTTTCTTGACAACGCAGTTTTCTTTCAAGAGCGCAACAAAATAATATTTCGAAATAGAAAGACACCAAGCTAGCAGAAGTGGTTCGTATCTATTATTTTCAAAGCTGCTTCAGAAATCTAGAGTCATATCTGTGACTAAATATTTCCTATGAAAGAGCTTATTTAGTGAGACATGGCAGAATCAAAATTAAAATCCACTATGAAGCAAGATCCTTTAAAAGAGCTGGTGTTCTTCTTATTGAACAAAAGAGAAGTCTTCCTATAAATAGACTCTAATTAAGTTTGAAAAACACACTTTGTTTATAATTATGATGGCTCCATCAATAGCTAGTACAATACTAAAAGCTACTATGAACATATTTTTGAAATCCTCACTCCCATGTATTTATCAGAAAGTGACTGATGGGACTGTTTTGGTATTTTTATGCTTTTTCTAAATTTTAAGTCATTTTTGGTCTCACTTTCTTTTTTCTGTTTGGTGTGTTCTTTTGGTCAAAATGAGCTTTGTTTAGAATCAACGTTAATAGTGAGAAGTACTTCTTTGTGAATGTGAATGTCTGATTTATTAACTACTTATAACTGGTTACTTTCAAGTGATTAACTAACCAACTGATGATCAATAGTATTTACCTTAGTTTTATAATTTTGTAACGTATTAAGACTTCTTAGGAACTTCAGATAATCTTAATGTAAATAGATTAACTAGAAAGATTAGAATTCACTAAGCTATAACTTAACAACTAATACCTAATTAATGCATGTAGTTGTATACAACTGAGTCTATCAAATAACGGTTACTTTAAGTTGTTAGCACGTTTTATCTTCTTTTGTCGATGTAACGCTGGTCTTTCAGCTTCTTAATTAAATCTTTGCGCTCAAACACAAAAACCATAAATTCCACAATTATTAGTAATGTCTATAGTTGAACTCAACCCCAAAAAACCTATTAGATAGTTTTGCACACAAGATTCTAATGTTTCAAATTTCTCATTCGATGGACGTCTATCATGTATGTTATTACCATTTTAAGTATTAATTGCTACAAAAAAACTTTTTAATAGGTATAACATGCTGTAAATATGGAGGTAAACGTCGACGTTCATCATCAAGCAATATTAATTACTACGAAGCTAAATAAAAACTATAACTAATCGAGTAGGCGTGGGGATGTTTTATTAATTTTTCATTCCTGAAGGTTAAATTAAAAGGTGCTGAAGGAAAAAGATAATGCTTTTATATGTATTAAAAGGAAAAAAATATTGTTAATTTACACGCTTTTATAGTCCTCGATTATTACTATTATTATTTATAATTTCTTATTTTTTTTGTTTTCTTTTTCAGCTCTATGAAATTAACGACGATCCCAAGAGGAAGGAATTCTTAGATGATCTCTTCTCATTTATGCAGAAAAGAGGTAAGTTTAATTAATTACCGTTTTTATAATCAAAGAAGTGTTCTCGACAGATTATATTCTTTGAGAGAAATGTGTATACATATTTCAATGTTACCTAAAGGGTTTAGTAGAAAATATTTTCAGAGATACAATATAAAAGAACTACTTAACTTTTGAGGGATATCATGATACTCTATTTGTTAATACTTTTCTGGATTCACATTCTTGGTGCCTTCCGGCTGGTTTACCTGCAAATTATACGCTTTTGACTTACACGTAAGGTGTAACTAATTGGTTCATCTAGACTGATTAGAATTTGAAATTATATCGTTAAATATTTTGAAAGTACAGATTGTATTCGGTGTCTTGTTATCAGCTTAACATTAGATTTGTGTTAATATTATCTATGTAAAAATTGCAGAAAGTTATTCTAAACCTTTACCAGAATTATGTGGTTTTAACAAATTTTTTTGTTCCAACTGTTCTTTTGGTTTGAGTTTTAGATTTCACGTACTCACGAAAAGAGTGTGAAAATTGCAAAACCCGCTTTGCTTCTTCTTTCTAATTCTATTGTCATGGAAGTAGTATCAGAATAAAGAAGAAGTTCAGTGAAGTAGTGTATTGGACACTATTATTATTCCTAAAGTTTTGCTGTTACCTACCATATGCTTATAAGATATACTTTTTGGTAAAATTGCCAAAATAGAGTATAGTGCACTTGATATCATCTAGGTGTCCCCAATAATAGCTTTTCAGGTTGTTAATATTTATAGAAGTCTCTATTGAAAAATACTTACCCGAAATCTGAACTTACCCCAAATACTATTAATCAGGAAAGGTATTTGCCAATTTCGCAATTGTAGATTGATGGGATTCTTTTTTAAATTACGCATTCTTCATTCAAAATTACCTGCTCCAAACCACTTTGCACTATCGTAGGCCAAATTGATAACGTTATTGTGTTTGGTAGACTTAGACACCAAACTATGTTCACCGCAACACAACTGATAAAATTATCTGTTTGTTCATGATACAATCAAGAACAGTCCTATAAGAATCTAAAATCGTTTTTCTCGAATTTTGGTAGGAATCGTTAACAATTTTGTGATGCACCATGTCATGTCGAGCTTGTCTGGATGCCTTTACCCAATTAGTATAGACTTGTTCTTGCCTCAGTTTTATTAAAAGAGAAAGTGACATGTGAATGTTCCATCAGGTTTTTGACTTGATTGACTAAAATCAAATTTTTGCATTTTTAGATTCGGATTACATTTGGTGTATCCTATAGGGCTTAAAAATTTAAAAGTCTTTCTAACCTATCAAAAATCCAATAGATATACCTGTCTGTATTCGAAGATCCTTCTCTATTTCTCGCCGTTTCGTTTTTGTATGCCATATGCTATGATATTCTTATGGTCTACTTGGGTTAATCTTTTTCCGGTTTTTTCTTCTCGTTGATCTTTGTTCCAATAGTATTAGTTCAAAGTTTCAGTACTGCTAAAGGCGGAATTTCCATGTGTTCTTTGTAATTTCTCGAATGTTTCGGTATATTCGAACATGCGGATCTGTCTTTCAGCTGTCTTAATTCCTTTTGTTTCTTCTATGGTTGACATAAGCGAAAAACGAAAATCGCCTCAGATTATTGTTGATTACTGTTATTCTTAAGTACATGCAGAGTGAGGTTTTTCTTTAGGATAAACCTTACGCTTGTTTATTGTCCAGATATTAATGGTTTTATTATTTATTGGATTTAGTCACAACTTCAGATTTTTGCGTCCTCGCAGCCTTCACTAGGCAGTCTTAATAACCTAACCCTGGAGCCATAGCTGGTTAGACATATTTTATAAATGCATAATAGGACTTTCTTAGGTAATCGGAAAATGTACATACAAATTTTTAGTTTTTGCCGAGATTACCAATAAGATTGAAGATAAGTCTTCTTCAAGCTTCTTAAATGCATACCCAATTTAAGGTCAGCCTGTCCAATTCAAGAATTATTATCCGCTTTCTTTCCAAGTGGTTGACTGGCAAATACAGAAAGAAATTGTTTTCAAGATTTGAGAAAACTGCTAATACGTTCTTGGCGAAACAACGCTCCCAACAACTGTTAAACGATAAAGAAATCAGTGCAAGAGCAATAATCAGATTTCATGCCTTTTGCAAAGCCTTAGTCTAAATTTTATACCAATCTTTTTTGCTTTTAATTACTTTATACCTTTGCATCTGAAGGTATTTTAAGCAATGTTCTCACTTTGTAACTCGCAAAATATTGAGAAATAGTTACTGTTCCAGACAAAGAAAATTCATATTTTTGGGAAATTTCGTACTTTAGAATGTAAATTTTCATTTTCCGAAATATTACAACCATATAATATGTACTTGCAATACCATAAGAATATATCCCAAGAATCTAGAAATTAATTCTCTTTTGATGTCTTTTGTAGTCTTAATTGAATAAGAACAAATGCAAAATGTGTACAATCCTGAACTAACTTATCTAAACTATTTATTGCACTTGTCTTTCGGATAAGTATGCATCAGTTTACAGCTCTTTTAGCGACCTTTGTGCCCCCATATCTGTGTGCCCAAAGGCAGTCGCTTTACTGGCTTAACGTCTAAGGCTGACCCTGCTTATAACTAATTCAAGCAACAAACAGGTTATTTTTCATAGCTAATACGATGGTGTTTAGTCAAAAAAGATAATGTTATAGGCCGTGCTCGCTTTAATTGTATAAACCATACATAAATGTGCTTTAGGCTACTCATTATTCTATCTTGGTAACTCTGGCAAAAGATAAACTCAATCTTATTAAGGGAGTATATCATTGCGATGTTGCTTACCAAGTCAACATAAAAATGATTGTGTAGCATTCAATACATTCACAGAAAGTATAATATCAGCTAATGAAGAGGGAATTGATAAGCAGTTCAAACTAGTGAAAAGTCTGAAACATGTCAATTATGCGAAACCAAAACAAATTATTGAAATTCAAACACTAAAGTTTTATATAACAATTGTTTTCTGTTCGCTCTAAATTTCCTTGAAAAAGATCCTTCTAGTCTGTCTCAGATATGAATCATTCTTCTAAGATTTTGGCAATATTTCCAATAGCAATAAGCAAGAACACCTTGCCAACATAAATAAAACATAAAACAATAACCCGATACAAATTGAACAGGAGGCAAAAATTCATACATGCTGTACTACCATCTAACTGCAGACACTAACCTGTAGGTATATAAAAATATCTAGACGGAAAATTGTCCTAATTATATCGTGACCCAAAGGAATCGTGCCGTTATTAAAATTATTAAAATACTAGTAATGTAATATTATTCGAGTTGTTTGCATTTCTCGGAAAACAGGATCGCGCCTGAGACGACTAAATGTGCAGACGTCCCAGTGGCGTACCAACAATATTTTAGTTTATCTAACTATCTTTATTAAATGATAATTGGAATTAAATAAAGATAAGATTAGATAGTTATCAAAATGGTGCTAGGTGATTTAGTTAGTTAATATTAAAAGTATCAAGAATAATAATAATAATAAGCTATTTATACTTTCTTTACGTTTTAATTTTTAATGTCGAATAAAGTTTTCCAGGCCATTTGACGCCACTGCTGGTAAAATTCATTTGCAACTCCGAATGCAACCTGCAGATCTCTTAGTGCATCTCGCACGCAACCTCTACAAGCATACACGATACCTACCTATTCATGTAATACACGAGATTTAGCTTTCTTCGTTTATTATATCAAAAATATTAAATTATACCACTTAAGCGCATATCTACATCCGATCTCTTTAATTAAATTTTATTATAATTGGGTTGAATCTTCTGGAAATAATAACAACCCGTGGGTAATTTTACTAAACTTTTAAGTGACACATTTCTGTTGTTATAAGACAATTAACCAAAAACAAAAAAAAATAATTGTATTTCTGCATCATCCTTAAGTTATGAATGGAAACTAAAATCACTTTTTTTGTAAAACTATCAAGTTATGAATGAACGCATCTAATCCAAAAAGTTTAGTGTGCGTGAAACTGAGAACGACTACAAATTTGATTGTTAAATCTTTGGGGAATTCGAGATAAGATCTTGAACAGAAAAAATAAAACAAGAATCGAGATTTTAAGTATTCTTGAATTAAAGAACAACATGAAGCTCGTTTACGAGAATTGTTCAAGTGTTGAATTAATAGCCCATAAAAGAGCAGAAAAAAACCTCTTCTCAACTTACAACAATCAAATTCCTCTTATACCTGCTCAAATGCCTATCATTATTAAACCATCATCTTCTTCATCGTGTGTGTCGGCCGTATCATTACACACAACAAACAAGGGGGCCAATTGCTACCGTTTAATTCGACCAAATAATCCAAATCATAGTGACTGGCTGTAAACACCATGATTGGGCAAGATTGAACCAAGTGAGGGCTTAATTTAATAAAATGAGGGTGCGGCGGTATAGGGCGGTTTATATATACACACACTACCACTACTAACACCAGATCCAATTTTAAACCGGATACGAAATAGACTTGGGGAATCATAATATATTTTTATAACTCTAGTAATTGATACTTTTTTCACTTTTGTAACTTTTATAAATCTGTATAAGAAAACATGAAAATGTTAAATATCATTTTAATTACGGAAGGGATGACTATTTCCTTAGACTTCTTAGAATGCCTATTACTTATAACTTATTTCACGTTCCTTATTTTATTTAAAATCTTAAAGGGTAGTAGGTAAAATTTCTGTAATATTTACACCCGTGTAAGATTGTTTTATTCACTGCTTAACAATCATCACAACTAAAATAATAAAGAATCCTCTGTTAGCTTTAAGCAAAAATTGAATTTTTCCATATTCTCCAAACATAACATTCAATCGATAGACAATTCTGTTTTTCAGTAATACTGCAAGAAATTGTTTCTTGTTCAAGGCTAAAGAATCTTTACTTTTCAATTTGTCTAGAAAAATAAGAGGGTTGGGAATATATTACTAGTTCTTTCATTGAAAGCGATTAATAGAATCTGAAAGACATGCTCTTTCTCAAATCAAAATTTGAGTCTGGAAACTTAAGAAGTCCGAACAAGCTTGACAACTATTAGTACAATTCCAAAATCTACAACATTTTTTTCTAACATCTTGTATTTTATTAGAATTTACTGCAGACACCAACAAGCAGTTGCAAAACAATTTTGAAAGAGTCAATAATAAGATCAGTAATAGGAGCATCAGTGGCAAGATCTACTACATCACTTTGCTAACGATACTTCTATGAAATAACAAAAACACAATGAAACACCTAAATCGAACTTTTTATTTGATTGTATAATTATCCAGCTGTGTTATTTCTTATTTACCAAAGCATCTGATCATCAGTTATTTTATCAAAACATCACAGTTATTAGTTATCATCTCAATACCTTACAGTTTTTGGCCCTTTTTGCTGGGCACTCTAATCCGATCTTGCTTATAGAAACCTTAAAGAGAAATCATTCCTATTTAATTTTATAGTACTGAAGAAGGCACATACATGATCAATTTCTGCTTAAGTCAGTTGACTGTTATGTTACACTAGAATTCAGTTCATTTGCAAGTTATCTGGAAGTTAGCTTGTCACAACAGTAGCAGCAAACTAAGCAAGTTCACAAAGAGAATCATTCATAATTGTAAACGCGGTACTGCTTGTGGAGCGTTTGATAAATCATAGTGATATTGATCTCTTCCGATGGTTACTCCATTAATAAACCTTCTATCAAGCAAATATGTGTAGAGTGGAAGTTCCATCATCAGATTATATTCTTGTTTTTATTGTAATTTGAATTTCTTGTTTTTCTCTCTCTAATAATTTATGGTTTCTTTAGTCTTGACACTTCTATAACTAGCAAAACTATTTGTTTAAACAGATGATGTCCTTTGTTCATTTGAACGAGGAAATTGATATAATATCTACAAAAACTACAAATGAATTCTCTTTACCGAAAATTTAGGAAACCAGCGTTGGATTGTTCCCAAATCTAACATATAGAATCAGGAGAAGAAATGCAAGTTGACTTGAGTTCTGGTTACTTACTATAAATACCATAATAATCATATGCTTCTTGATCTTTGTGTATCCGACCGTTTCATAGAAGATTCCAGAATGTCTATTTAATGTCTTTTCATAACTGGGAATCTTCGCAGCAAAGGCAAGGCGTCCAAGAAGAACGACGGTTTCTGGCACGCCATTATAACACTTTGAATCTTTCGTTTTATCTATGTGTCTCTCACATTGCCCATTAAGTAATCTAATAGTCTTGTTGGTATTCTAATAATTCGATAATTAACTGATGACAGGGGAAAAAGGCTGAACTTTTTGGAAGGAAATATGGAATGCGATATTAACAACTCTATAGTGGAAAACTAAAGTAAGGAAAAAAGAATTTATCTTCGAAATGTCCAACAGACTGCAATAGAGCTATTAGTGTCGCATGTATAGTACATAACTAGGGTTGCCGCGAACTCGATATTCTTCAAAAGAAGGACCTCTTAAGCTAGTCGCTGCATTGTGACCACTCTATTGAGTACATTTTAACAACGGTTCTCACGTACTTTTTGGAAGAAGTAGTTACCATAAAACAATCGATTAATAAATTATTATTAATTAATAAGCTTGTGGAGCTTTAGAAGAAGTCGAATCTATATGTCTACAATTTGCATGGTATTCTGCAATAGTATGTGTACTTATGACTTAAGTATATGTTCTGTTCGTTCTTGGACTAACGACAATCGCATTTATGAGTGCGAGAAAATTAATACGAAACGTGAAATTTCAAGAATATCTAGATTTGACAAACCTCGTAATTGAAGAGTCGTTCTTTTTGGGAAGAATCAGTTATTCTATTTAGAAAATCCTCTCTACTGTTCGACTTTGCCAAATACAACAACGTCGTAGATGTTCCCTATGACCAGACATTTAGAGACCTGGGCTACCAATTAACATAATTATAATTTTGTGATACTTCTTCTAGCAAAAAAGGCTATCATTGAGACTTTAAAATGCAAATGGCCCAATCACATTGTTTCAGATAATACCACACCAGATATTAACAGAAGAATGATGCAGAAATTGATATAGCATACACTTGATATTATTTTAAAAAAAGTGTGGAAAATGCTGTTTTATATAATTATCCGCCGCACTATAGCAAAGGTAAAACATTCTCGATTCTTAATGCGATGTTATATAAACGTTAACAACCATACAAAAGAAGAGTGACAAAAAGACAACGAAAAGAACCATAAAAAGGTTTCTTGAAGGAGTGTAACAATAGGTTCATACATTTTACATTTTCCTTCTCAGACCCTTCTTCTCTATGTTTCTAATATGCTTACTACTGCTGACATGTCACTGTAATTTATAATTTTACTTAAAAACAAGAGATCCACAGTTCGTTAGAAATTTTTACCTCATTAATGGAAATTAAAGAGATTTTAAAGGAGAATACCTTGGGGGGATAGCAGGGCAAGCAACAGATTGGAAAGAGGAAATGAAGGACGTCGGTAACTATACAAAACAAGCTTTCTAACACGACAGTAAAATGTTTTATATAAAATAGTCTTCCAGCAACGAAAAACTGATGAAGATGGGAAAAATGAAAATTCGTTAATAGTCATACAAAACAACATTCGACAAAAACGAATTCTTTTCGATACCCACAGAAAATATTAAAACATATTCAAGTTTCTTCTTTTCTATAAAGGACCCGTTGTAATAAGCGAGAAGTCTAACTCAAATCTCCACGATTTCTATGTATATTTGATTTTGGACATACGATGGTAGACATTAACGTTTCTATTCAATCGTGCTGAAAACTGTAAATTTAGACTTTTTTTCCATTCCCCTGTCATCAACCTTAGTATTTGTTTTGGAAGATCCTGATATAATAAATATAAACTTGTCTTGCCCTGATTACGGTCGTACAAATGAACAGGTGTAATGAAAATTTAAGTTTGTTATTTAAAACTATCAGTTCAAATGGTATCTGTAGGAATGAAATGTCTCTCAAAGTGACTATTATTATCTAAAAGTTATTCATGTTTTTTGAATGTATCCAGACACATTAAAAAACTAAAATAAAGAGATAATAATAAATACAAGCATGATATCCTTGCTTCCTACACCAAAACAAAGCTATTTTCTGAACGAATGGAATATTTTGGCAAACTTTAATTTTAATGAAATGTCAATCAGGTTTAAAGGCAATCACTTAAACATTTACCACCCATGTGGAAAAAATACCAAAATTTAAAAGCTGCAACATCTGTACAATTAAATACAACTCGGTGTTTGCTTTTAGAAATCGCCTTTTGTAGAAAAATACATAGCGTCAGCAGATGAAATATTTATTACCGTATAGAACAGAATACAAAAGATTAGCATGTGCCTAGAGAATTTAAGAGGACTTTTATATCTCACATATTTTTTTCTTCTTATATTCTCCCATCTTACCGTATAAAATCTAATGTGTTAGAATGAGAAAGCAATATTAGAATGTGTCATCGGATGTGCCCTGCGTGACAATTGGTCCTATTTATCTTTTTGGGATTTGTTTAAGAAATCGGTACTTCTGGGAAGTTGCTAGACCTTTCGGACAGTTTAACAGCCCCTTCCGCTGTAGGGGGTACAATTGGGGAATCACGTGCTTTTGAGCTGGTCAAGAATGTACCGTTTTAAACTTAGTATCTGAGTATATGATCTTCAAATTAAGGGTAGCTTTACAAGATAGAATGGAAAAAGGTTTTCTTTTGCTGCGTTTTATGCAGGAAGGTATTTCACTTATGAACGTCATCAAAATGATTTTTTAATTTTAAAATCATATCGTATTACTTAAAATAAATACATAGATAATTAATAACTTTTGCGTTACGTTACATGATACCCTCGCCAGTTTGATGTCAGAATTATATGTGATTGATTACGTGCCCATTTATAAATAGCGGACACTTCCTGTCTGTTGACGTTGGCAGCCCTTGTGCGCATTCCCGTCACTCACCACCACTATTATTCGAATGTATTGCCAACTTTGTTCGCCTCTCATATGTAATTAATCAACAAAAATCTAGATTTATATCAACTTTCACAAGATTGTTTTTGATGTATTTTCATTTAAAAATAAAAACAAACGTAGATTTTGGGCATTGCAAATCACAATAGTGGAATAAACTCGAAAATCATATTGGGAATTCTTAAAAGGCGTTTTCTCTCGAGTAAAAAGCAATAACTTAGGGGAATTTTGCAGCTTCCTACCAGCACGCGTTCGGAATATAACATCGCAACATACATACATATATACACACACACATGTTCCTTTAGTGAAATTAAATACTGCTGTCTGGAGACGACTCGACACGTTTCCACCCTTTTGCTTGCTTTCTAAACTACCCCTATCTGCTGCTTGTCACCCAGAAGTTCAAATCTCACCCTCGTCTAAATATCTAAACAGTGATCCTTTCTTAGGTTCTGGATCTTCTTGTAATAATAATTCAAATGGAGTGTATTTTAAAACAACTAGTTCCAGTTTAGATTTGGATAAAAGTTACATGTTGCTAGAATGTAAATGGACCATTTCAATGTAAAATCGACAAAGCCAGATTGCAAATTGATGAAATCAGTCCAATCCCGAAATGGAAATAATGCAAACAGTAAAATTCTCTGAAATTCTGAAATAAATCGAGGTGAAAATACCACTTAAGATTTTATCTTTCATCCTGTACACTTTTGGATATCAAAAAGGAAATTCTTTTTTTACATTTTTATTTTTAGAATGAACTAAAATTATGAATAAGTAACTTCTAACCTGTACTTAAGTGCAGTTCCATTTAACAGCTGTTATGTCTTACAGCAAAAGTATAATTTCGTTGGTAAATGCAATTTTCAAACTCAATTACTCTTGTACTACGTTATACAATTATCGATTTGCTACTGAAACTCGATTTTAATTTATTGATAAGTGATAGAGCTCAAATATTTCAATTACCTATTTACTAATAGTTAAAGAAGACTTCTAAAACTATTCACTTCTTGAGAACGCGTTTTGATTCTTTATATTCTACAATACCTTAAAAATCTTTCTTCTTTGGGACATTTCCTTGCATTGAAAGTCTCTTTGCATTTCTAACCTCTTCTTTTATGTTCTGCAGATTCTTGCCAACTAGAGATGGGTCGTTCATGAATGAGTCGTTCACAATGAACGACTCACTTAAATGAGCGGTAAACATACGACTCTTTTCGATTGAACGGTTCGTTCATTTGTTTATTCAGTTCAGTAGCACATAAGTGCATTTAAAGTTCGTACTGACTCTACTGAGGAGTGGGGAATGAACGAACGAAGAAACAGTGAACTGAATACGTATTTGAACTTACACAGCTCAATGCAAGAAAGTGACGAATCTCTTTTGAACGAGATAGTGCATACATGCTCGGAAAATAGAAATGCATGTTGGATTTCCAAGAGCAATACAAGTTTAGTGTATTTGTTAATGATTATCGAACTATAATATTTTTTAAGGATTATTAAATAAATAAAACACTTCATTTCTATTTTCTAAGGAGTAGAAAAATCTAATAGAGTAGAGATCTTGAGAATTGACTAAACATTATTCAATAATTTAGGTGAGAACGATATCGCACCTATCGTACATTTCTACAGTACTATGTATGAAACGTGCGTGCTTACACAATCAGTTCAAATGAACGACTCAATGCGAACGACTCTTTGAAATGAGTTGAACGAATTGAACTGGCACGGTAAAAAGAGTCGTATGTCCCATGACTATTGCCACCTATCTTGCTGCTGAAATGAGAATTTCTTTTTCTCAACGATTCACAAGTTTTTATGTTGCCTATACCTTGTCTGAAATACTGTTTAAGTTTGTTTTTAGTTTAGTTCTTTCCTTCTTTGCGACTTCTTTTATCATAGTTACACAGCACTATTCTTTCCTGCTCATGCCAGTCATACTTTAGAATGAAGAAGATTGTTTGATGGTATCTCTTCAAATATTACACGTTTGTGGAATTAAACTCCATGGAAATGTCACTACCATAAATTCATACTGTATCGAGTATACGGGTTCAAGTCGAGGCCTTGAATCTAGGTACATGCGAATTTAGTTTGTCTATCTACAATGTAGAGAAAGTAACAGATTCTCGAGGTTGTTTTATGTTCTAGTTTTTCGTTGATTTTAGTCGCGGTTGTGAATTACAAACAGGAATGGGAACGAGAAATCATCTGACGAAACTTCTAAATGTTAACTCGAGCAGTTTCTTCAGAATTGACTATCAGAAGTTGTCCATTTCTTTTTTATCCTTTCGAAGAATCATCACATGTTTAACATTAATTCTAGGAGCCTTAAAAGTCAATCCTGAAGCAAGCCTTTGCAACACTGCATCGGTAAATATTGTTCTTAATTCTCTCTTACACTGTTTAGATATGAAATACAGTAAAAATTAAAAATGTTTGAAGAAATCCGAGATCACTTTTTCTGTAGAATCCCATGCTGCAAGAATTATTGCAGAAGGAAATTGTATTCTTCTTAGTTTTCTTCAAACACAAGTTGCTAGACGAAGACCTGCATTTCAGTTTAAAGGGATCGATACCTAGAGAAGATAATAAGGAAAAGCTTATAGTCTTGTAGTCTATTATTCAGCAACCCTTATTTTATGTTTGCATGGGGTCATCTATGAATGAAATTCGCCGTCCGTAGGCTAATGATAGCTAAATACCCTTTTCTGTATTACTTGTATCCATTAAATTCTCAAACTGTATGACTCTTTTTCCAGTGAGGTTATGTTACTGTTGCGAAAAACTTTACTTCGTTACTTGCACGCCTATACATTGTCTCAGCTACGAAAGCGCTTCTCAAAGGAACTAGTTGGTATTAAATTTCTCTTTGCTAATTTTATCAAAAATAAATCTTGTTGTGATGTATAATTTCCCGCGCCAGAAATAATGAGCAATCTATAAACTAATGAATGGCGCATCCTAAGTCTAGTAGGTTTTACTAGTATCGTCTTGGTAAAGCTTGATTAAATTCTTGGTAAGGTAATTTCGAGAGAAATGGCGGTAAGAAAAATTGTTGATGAATGGTTATCTCTTTCTTCCTGTAATGTCTCTGACGACACCTGTACATTAGGGTGGAACTTAACCTTACGGTGAAAATAAAACATTGTTGTTCTGATGTGTAATAGTGAAATTTGTTTTCCTTTTTGGATGTCTAAACTACTAGTAAAAAACTTTATGTTAATTCATTCGTTTTCCGGTGCCGCACGGGCGTCAAAGTTTTACAATTTAAATACAAAGTAACTAAAAGTAAAAAAGGCAACTCTTAGCTCATATTTGCTTATATTAAGCAAATACTACCCAGAAGTCACAAGGAGGAGGCGGCTACGTATCGACTTCCATATTTGTTATATTAGCTATTCAATCTACGGGCTTATAGTCCTTTTTAGTGTTAAACTTTGGCATAAAATTGCAAGACTTCAACTTTCCCAAGATAAAACCATCTGTAGCTTTAGATCTGGATACGACTGACACGGCTTCCGTGACAATCTTGACGCACCTTTCTAATGCCTGAGTATAACAAGGAAAACATGGAAAATCAAGTGTTTCTTCGGTTTGTACCATTTTCTTCACTTCTTCGTCAGATAAGTCCAACAAGACAAGAGGTTCCATCAGTTTACAATCATTCCAATTTATTAAATCTATACAGTGTGTCCCTATTTCGATGCACACTATTGGGATCTCGGAAATTGTAAGAGATCCGAAGTCGGTTAAATTAGAAAAGTTTTGGCTATTTTGGAGATCAGTTTACTTATGCTTTTGTTTTTTTTAAAAAGTTCATGGCTTACTAGATATTTGCTAAAAACGTAATTATCTTATTTTCTTGAAAGTGAAACTCAGGAACGAGCAAAGATATAAAAGAACAGCAAAGAAGATGTTTTAAAAAAGTTACTCCGAAACACAAAAAAATTATTTTCGCCATTGTCTTTTGTTTTACTTCGGCGGTGAAACGTAAATCCAAATTTTTTCTAATGGAACGCCTACTTGATTTCCATATTACTGAACTGCACTCCTTAAATGCTTTTCAGTAATACATTTTTCATTATAGTGTGCCATGACATCTAACACACAAAGTCGTAGAGTTTTATCAAAGAAATTCATTTGTTATGCAAAAATTGCTAAAACAAAATGAATACGTTTTTATGGGGCATTACATGCTTAGTTGATGCTGTCTGTGAATACTCAATAAATTATCTTAAACGCGTCTTTTGTTTTGTTTTAGCAATTGTTACATAACAAATGTAATTTATCTGAAAAAAATCAATGATTTTCATATGTTTAAAGCCATGGCACACTAAGTGGGAAATGCTTTTTATTTAAAAAAAAAGAATAAGATAATTTCGTTTTTAGAAAATATCTAGTATGCCGTGAACTTTTTTGAAAAAGCAAAAGCATAAGTAAACTGATCTCCAAAATAGACAAAACTTTTCTAATTTAACCGATTTCGTATCTCTTACAATTTCCGAGATCCCAATAGTGAGCATCGAAATAGGGACACACCGTATACTCAGAAGCTTCAAAGTTAAGGGGAGGAACTTCAAATTTTCTAACACATTTATTAGGCTTGAATCTAGCCTCAATTATCCTCCTAAGACCAAGTTCTCTAATATACCGCCGGAAATCAGTTATCAATGCCAAAAGTATATTTTCATGATTACCAAAAAAGGCATTTCTTTGAATGACTGGATCAATGATGTCTGTACTCTTTTTTGAGGTACCTGGAACATTTAATCATTTGCCACATATGAATAGAACCATCTTCGCAAGAAGGTTTTACTTTGATGTTGAACCACGTATGATTTTAAATTTTAATAACATATTCGGCAAGAATTTGTAAATTTGGAGGAGGGGTTTTACAGGGCACACATAAACACAAAATTCTGTTTGTTGCTGTTAGCCAAAGAGAGTGGGCGATTTTTCTTGGGTTCGTTTTCCCTTAGTCTTGGGATAATATGCCGCTTGACAAATTTCAAGCAGCTCCGATTTAATTTTTTTATAATTTATAGTTTCCATAACTTCATATTTTTCAAGTTGGTTTCCTATTGGCCCAGATAATCTTTTAGAACCCGTAGTTTGCCCATCGAGATGTTGAAATAAGTGCCTGAAGGGAAGCTCATTGCATGCAGTAAATAAATTATCCATTGTAAGGATCTTTTTAGTCTGGTTTCCAATATTTCAGGACTCTTAACTCTTCTTTATTTTATGTTTTCCATAATATAAACTTATTGATAATCCTAAAATAGCTTTAATGCAATTATTGTTTTTTTGCGTTTTTTTTTAGAAAATCAGAGGCTTTGCGGCACCGGTAAATATCATTTGAAATTTAAAAACAAAATATTTTCGTTATATGGAATTAAAAAGGAAAAGAATTTTCACTATTACAAAGTTAAATTCGAAACTTCGTTTTTAAGTTCCACCCTACTGTACATACATAATGAAATTACATTGCTGACTTTTGGTCAAGGAACTGTAGTTTCTGGTGTTAAAGGTTTGATTTCCTGGTGACGAAGATAGGTTTTCGAAATAAGCGTAGAGGAATTGGACCTTGTCTTGATAGGCACACAAAACCGATTGTTCATAAGACTCCACAAAGTGACTACCATATCAGAATTACATCACGTTTACAATGCAATTACATATCCAAACTAAATTGAATCTTGGCAAATCTACTGCTGGAATCAAAACTAATTAGACTGTTTGCATTTCGGGATACTAATTTCTCTAACGTATACGTACCTAATTGAATATTTGTTTTTCCATGTTGATTGTGTTTGTATGGCTCAATAGTTTTTGAAAATTAGTCCTGAATTTTCTTGGTACCTCTCAATTAGCGAGAATTAGTGAAGTGATTTTATATTGATCAAGCGTTGTGCATCAGTTCCAATGTTGCTTTTTATATTTCTATTCTTCTTTGCCGCCACTATCTGTTTTAATGTCTTTGGAACCGATGTTTACTACCTCTCTCATAATTTATCTTTTTTCCCTTACCTTTTTTTATGTCTCCTCCATTTCCAGTTTCCCATTTTGTTGAAACCTTTTTGTTTGCCTTCCAAGTGTTTTTCTCATGTGTAATTTGATATTCTGTTGTGTTTATTCTACTGGTTAGTAGTTATTTGTACATCCAGTTCTTTTCCTAGTTAGTGACATATAAGCATCGTCGTAGGAAAATAGTTGTTAAAGAAGCGAATATAATTAAAAATGAATTTCTAAATTATAAAGACTTCTGTATTATATTATTTATCTCAGTAGGTTATTATGTACTATACATCAATCTAAATCGTTTTAGTAATAATTTTAACTGCACTAACTTGAACTTTTTGCATAGTACCATTAAATAGCGAATTAAATCATTTTTATAAAACATTTGCCAAAGGATTCTTGTGGGACAGGATAATAAAATTACTTAAAATAATATATGTCTGATGAGTAAGAGATCACGTAAACCTTTCAGTACCTTGTTTAAATTTAGTATATAACAGCTTGTTAAAACTTACTGTGAAATAATTACATCCTCTACATTAAGAGCAAAAAATAAATTAATAGATGGATAGAGTTAATCAAGCTTGAAAACATCATGAATAGGAAAACTTGATCGTGCAGTATACTAGTTCACTCTAAAAGATAAAACGATATTTCTCAGTACTTTACTAAAATAAATCCATAGTAAACTATTTTCTGTTATATAACAAGGACATATTTATACTTTACGACACGTTAGTGTACAATGATCAATTTTCTCACAAACTACACAAGAGAATATGAATCACTTTATTCAATTTGTTGGAATGATAATTTATCATAATACTGTAATGCGAATATTAATTGTGTTCCATAAACGATTCAAACCTTTAACATTTGGAAATATTATTGCAAAATGTGAACAAAATAAGTTAGCCCGTCATATAGAAATGAAATAAATGGTTAAGTAGGCTTTCAAAATAGTAATAGTTTCTTCTTTTGTTAGTTCTATTTTTGTCTTAAATACAATTCTATGAAAATATATACATATTTTAATAAGTATTAGTGCGAGAAAATTTTATTACCAAAAGGGAGTAATAAAGCACAGAATAACGTTATGAATACAAATATACGTGTACACACACACTCACACTCGCATTCATAAAAAAAGGAATAGAGGAAATAATAAAAATGTATTCGTATTTGTAGCCGTGAGCGAGGATAAGCTCGTAAATTAATATATTTAAGTTGGATCGTAAATCTCGTGAGCATTAAGTCACATTTTCATAATTGCATTTGGTCGGATGGTAGAGTTAGTCGATCTCTTGTTGTTAGTATTATTTTCAGCTGGATGGGAGCGTTCTTCTTTTCTCTTCTTCTTCTTTTGCACTTATGTTGTTCTTTATGAAGTATCCCATGGATTTTGTTTTGCAATAAATTGATAGAAAATTTCATTTTTCTTTTCTTGTTTGAGTTAATACTTGGGTGAAGTTTATTTCTTAATGTATCAATTTAATGTATATAGACTTTCAACCAAGAATAGCAAAATGGTGATAATGTAATAGGCGTGTCATAAAGTATTTGTTGAATAGATGAATAGTAATGGTCTTTAAAACATATTTCCGCTTGTTTTTGCTTTGTTTTGTTTCGTACAAAACCACGAAATTATAAATTTTTACAAATTTATGCACACATCCATAGGCCATATTATTGTTTTAATATTATTTGTTTTATTCTTTTTTATTTTAATTACCAATACAACAGAAGTAAAATCAACATGGTTTTGATTTTTTCTTATTTAAACGTACAATAAATTATGTCCCTTTTAAGTTGAAGATTAATGAACACCACATAATGGACGACTATTTACTTTTGTTTACATATCTCATGTTTTGAAAAGAATAGATTTTTCTTGGTTTGCCTTACATGGTGTTAGCAGCTCAAATATTATTATTATCATCCCATAACTTAAACAGAAACTATTTGATTGAAAAGAATTTACCTACAACCTTCCAGTTCTTCTTCGTTAGATGTTTCTGTAACAGTCTACAATAGTTAGCTGCGAAGATAATTAGAAGCAGGTTGTTTAGATGCACAGACAGATAGATATCAAATTTTTTTGGAGATGTATAGACGAATAACATTGTAGTATAGACATCGTTAACAAAAAAATGCATGCTTTGAAGAAATTTGTCAATCACTGTATTGCGTTGAGAAGAATAAAATTCGCAATTTGCGTTTAAACACCGCCAAAAGAGTCTCTTTCTAATTATCTCTGCAGCTAACAATTGCTCGCATCTAAGTGGCTGTAGCTTAATATCTTAATTCGGTTTCAGTAACCATCTACATAGATCATAGTAATCCTCATTCTTTCTTTCCTTGTTTTACAGTAGAATAATTTCACGATTCTGACACTTATTCCAATGCATGCTATATGCTATGTAAAGAACAAGAATGTGATAGTTCTGTTTACCTTAATTATTTTTGTCGTTCCAGTGCTCTATAGCAACTCTACCCTTCCCGTTCACCGTCGCGAGCATCTCTCAATGTACATCTATACTTTTATCACAACCAAATACATAAGACTTGGATTCGTTTATAAACAAGCTTGGTGGGTTTTATGTGGGTCTAGTGCCCGATACTACGCTCCCAGACTCTGCTCCAAATTTTTATTTTGGACACCCTTGAGATTAGTCAATATAGAAAAATTTTGGGCTCTCATTCGTTGGACTTGTCTGTTTATGAACGTAAGGGTGATCTCCAGCGAATTTTATATATTGTCCATAATCGGTCAAAACGATGTAACTCTTAAAGTCAGAGTGGCATTGTTCATGCCGCCGAATTGAACATGAGCACTGTTTGAATGAGACGGAGTTCTAAATAGTGATTTATCTATCTGGACAAGATTCCAGAGAATGGAAACTCTGGAGTGGATCCACTTTGTACCGAAGCATAGCAAGAGTAAAACAATCTAACCAATCTCACCCCGATCTTGACATTCATAAACAAATCTTACTAAAGTATTTCAAGAAACTCCAGATTTTTTATACGAAATTACTAATCATCAGTAATGGGTAAGATACAATAATATTTTATCTAGATACAGATATAGATAAACAAATGTTTATTGTATCTAGTAACAGATACAAGATACATTTTCATAATTATATCTAAATTCAGATACAAGATGTAATTATCGTATCTAGATAATACCTATCACTGAATATAGATTACTTCAAAGAAACTAGAAATTTCTAAACGACAAACTAAATTAAAAAATAAATTTTTGTTAAGATTCGTTTGAATTTACAAAATTTATTGCCATAAATTATCTTCACATGGAAAGGGATGACAAAAGCAGATTTAAAAGTTAAACTGTTCACAAAACTGCAAAATTTTTTAATTATCTAAGTAAAGATACATCTACCATTAAAGATACAACTGAAATGTATCTAAATAGTTACAGATAGAAGATTCATTTTCATAATTATATCTAGATTCAGATACATACAAGATATAATTATCGTATCTAGATGCAGTATCTAGATACTTTGTATCTAGATAATACCCATCACCGCTAATCATTCATCGACTTTGATTGGTTGATGCGAGTTTCATCTGTATAGGCGACCCTATCGTTGAAACCTACGAGTTATCTTATTATGGAACTGGTGCATACCAATCTTCGTTATGATTTTTATAATTTCATAAGCAAAATTTGTAAAAATGTCCATAAAATAAAGGAATTGACATTTCATGACATTAATTGTTTTTCAAGCATAAATAAATGATTTATACCGTGTAACGTACATGTGCGCCAACTCTATATTATCTATTGACACAAATATCTCGGGGATGTTCAGCAGAGAATCAAATCATTTATGAATAAATGTACAGTGCGTCACATATTTGGGGCTCGCCAGTAGGTTGTCGGAAACCATAAAAGTTACGAAGTCGGTTAACTTAGAGAAATGTTGCCTATTTTAGACCGAATTTACTGAAGTTTTGTTTTTTCAGAAAAAATCAGGGCATACTATATGTAAATATTTGGTACAAACGAAAATATTCGATTTACCCAGTAACGAGCAAAGAGAGGGTTTCGGAGAATTTTCACGATCGTCTTTTGTTTTAATTCGACGGTGGAGCATAAACGCGCTATTTTGTAAATCGAACGCCTACTTGATTTTTTATATTGTTGAATAGCACATTCTAAATGCATTTCAGTGATAATAACGTTTGACATAGTTGTTTTACCAGGTTAGGAAGTGAAAACCGTTTTCCACGAGAACATCGTAATGTCCCATGAGTGCGAGGGTCACGATGACATTAGGTATATGAAAATTATGAACTTTTGTCAAATAAGTACTACAGTTATTTTTTTGACGAAATTAAAAAAAAATCGTACCTTAATTCGTACGTTCCGTCCCTCTGTCTGTCTGTTGGTCTGTTGCCATGTTCGCGTAACTTTACAGGGCATGGTACATATATATATATATGAAATCAACTTAGAATTTTTTCCCGATTACAGATATATAATAGTTATTTCGATATCTCGAATAGTTTCCGAGATAATCGGGATCGAAACGGGTGATTTTTTGACATAGTGATTATATGATATAAACTTAGTTTTTAACGCTGAATACGACTATGAAGTTTAAATTTTTATATCTCGAGTAGTTCTTGTTTGCATTTTCACTGGTTTATGCTGAATTTTCATCTTTATTTGAAAAATGTCTGATTTGCCATTTAGACCTGTCCTTCCAAGTTTTGGTTTCATTGTTTTAGTGACATTCCTACTGTTCTTCTCGATCTTTCTATCAATACTCATTTCCCTTGTTATTTTGACATTGATGGGCATTTTTTCACCCTTGATCTTTTTGATATCACTAGCAGTAGATCCTAAATGCAGCAACACCTTATTTGAGTGACTAAAAGTGTAACCATCTCATCTCATTAAATCTGAAATGACTGATTCCTACATTATAGACAATGGGCGATATGAATAAAGTGTAGTAGATGCTTATACTTCAATTAAGAGAAGATCAAAGATATGTTTTGTAATTGGTAAAAATGAAATAGACATATAGTAAAAGCATTTACTCCACTTTATTCATATGGTCTATTGCTGAAGAGTGTTTGTCGGCCCTGCTTGTCTGGGAGCATCCGTCTTTTAACGAACAAGACATCTCGAGTATGGGAATACAATAATTTCCTACAAGATTGAGTTTCCAAAAGCAGGTAACTTACATTACATATGGCTTTCCTGATCAGATCTGGCGTGCGGTAGCATAGGATACTACTAATAATTCCTGTTAGTAATATACCTCTACGTATCTAATACAGGGTCTCCCATAACTTATAATCCATATTTCACCAACGTATAGTTTAGGTCATTACAAGTCGAAAATAAGACTTGACCGTTTCGACTATTCTCAATCTTGAAGAAGTTGTGGACATTTTTAGCTATAGACTGAAAAGTACAAAAAACACAATTTTATCTATTAAAACTTTCAGTTACACTTAACCATTCTGGCGGAATTTTATACCAAAATGTCTACGTCAATAAGGTTTTTACCGATTTAAATTGAACATCGGATGCTTGCTATACCAAACAAGCGCGGTTAACACACGCGGTAGTTTAAATCGGCGAAAACTTGTCGACGTAGACTTTTTGGCACAAAATTCCAGGGCCAGCAACCATTTTAAACAATCATTATAGCGAGTTAGTGCAGTTAAAAATTTTGATAAGTTTGCGTTTTTTCCATTTGTCAGTTTACAACAAAGAATGTCCGTAACTCCTCTAATATTGAGAATATGTTCGACTTGTAATGACCTAAACGTTAACTGTTAAAAGTATCACGAGCCACCCTGTATAATCTACACCTTTGATATGTAATGGCGATATCACGACAAAATACTACTTCTGTTTGAACTATTAGACATTTTAAGTTTTCTGCAGGTTTGGCCAGTTTGAAAATTATATTAGAATAATGCTGATAAGGGCTCAATAAATAATAAAATACTTTGGAGCAGTTTTTTATTAGTTAAAATATCCTACAGGAAAGGCCAACTGCTAAAGTTATCTTCCCATTTAATATTCATCAGTGCACGCTGAGACCAATTCGCCCGGTGCAGCAGAATCTGCATCAAGGTGTAGTTGTAACTTCTGAATGCTTTGATTGAACAAAAATACATTACAAGTTTACACGTTATTCAATGAGTCTTCCTTCTCTCAGATGTTTCAAGAATTTGGATTAAACAAATGTGGGTTGTAAATTTATTTGTCAAACGATTTATAGACTCCACTACTTTGCTCGACATTTTTAGCGTTTAATTTATATACAGGTAGGATCTTCAAGATTTAAAAGAAAAGTTCTATTTTGATCCACTTTCTCAGCGGATGACATTCACAGAATTTTTTGGTTGAGTAACATTTAATTTTTCTTATGTTAGCAATAAAAATGTGGAAAAATTCCTTGTTCATGTTAATGTCCGAATTTTCAATTTTGCAGTTAATTTATTTTAAACGAAGAAAATGTGTAAAAATGTTATAAAAGGTGACTGGACGTAACTGTCCTGTTTTACCTTTCGTTGTTTAATTTTAACGAGAGTCGGGAAGTCTGGGAGTTTTAGGAGGATGTAATGTGTTGTGTGTGTGCGAGTGTGTAGTGAGCGAGAACATTTTAAAAATAAATGTATGGCAATAAAGACGAGACAACAATCACTTAATTTCGTGCAAACCTGTAGAGTCGGCGTTATTATTATAATAAATTTAAATTAAACGCGCTAAAAAAGTCAGTAAAATATGTCATAAACACACACACGTAGCACAACTATAAACTCGAGCATCATATTAAAGCGGCATTTAAATGCAAAATATAAACCTAAACATAAATGCTAATTCGTATTTTCTCACCTGAACGAGCCCACCTGCGTCTCCATAGCCACCTATGACGCCATTCGAAATCAATTAAAAACAATACACGGCTACACCGTTGACAGCATTTGTCAAATGTCCCGCGCAAAAGCGGCGGCAATCGGCGGAACTACCGGATCTCACGTAGCGGGAAATATAAATCTGGGGTTATTAATTGTGTTTAAATATTAATTGTTTGACAAGCGTCGCGTTCCAAGAATTATTATTTTACTCGAGGGAAACGATATACGACTAAAGTGAGAGTGTTGTATGTGTAATTATTAATAAATGCATTCGTTAAAAATTTGATGTTCTTTCGCTATAGCTTTAGCATTGTGTGTAAATATTTGAAATGCAAATAAGACAAGACGTTTTATTAAAACGTGTTATGTGGTCTCCGTCTGTGAATTATGGCATATTCGTGTTATTAATAACTGCGGGGCGTATTACACAATCGTGTAGCAATTGTTACCCTCCGCTCTTTCCATTTTTGTGATGATAGAAAAAAAATTCTTAAATCATATTTTTTATTAGATTTTTTATTAACTAATAAAATTAGAAAAGTAACGATTTTATTTTGCATAACACATTAAAATATAATGACCTTTCTTTTGACAGTAAATTCAAGATTGATTAGCGTCATAAGAACGAACGGTTTAAATTTAAATCCATTATAGTTCCGCATCAAGTATAAATTTTGTTTCTTGTCATACATGAAATATTTTTCAGGAATCTCTGTAATTTCCAGATGTGAAGATGTTCCGTATTTTTTTCCTAGATCAAATCAAGATCAAAACCGAAAAGTACATGTACAAAATATTTTAATGTCCGTTTGATCTGCCAAAATCCCGCCTATCACTAAAATCTGATACATTACACACAGTGCTTACCAAAAATAGATCCCCTGTATAATAAAACTGGTATGATATATAAATCAAGCTTTAATAGTCATTAAAAGAGTTTTATCTACTTAAATTTTACTTGTGTTTAGTGGCCAAATCAAAGGCCGGGGGATTTATTTTTAAAACCTTAATATAATCATTTTTCTTCTGCTTCATAAGAACCGTTCACTATATATTTCTTCTAGACTGATATTTCATAAAAAAGTCAAAACAGTAAATATTTGACGTGAAGTAAAATTACCGGATTCATCAAAAGCAAATTAACCCTGGAAAATTTTATAGCGCATTGATTCTAAACGAAATTCTCATTTTTATAAACACATTCACAATTTTATATGCAGTAAAAAGCAGGACTTTGATTTATGTACAACATAAGTGTTTGTAAGTTGAATTAACTTTTAAAAATAACTTAAAGAAAAAAGTAACAATCGGTGCTTTGTTGAGAGTCACTTTACGAAAATGAAATTCTTCGTCAAAATGTTTATAATTGTGGTTGATCCAAAGAATAGAAAGTGTAGATTATAGTAGAAGTGTTAACTACTGTCTATAGCAAGATTTTATAATTTTATTATTTATTAGAAATGGTAATGATTAGTATATTAGAGAAGATTAAATGATAAAATATGCAGGTGTTGCCTAACTTGCGTGAATGGAAAATCCAACTTAAGTCATTCATGCTATCGACGGAAAACCTTGTTGCTTGTTGTACTAGTAATTTGATGAAATCGAGTCCAATAAAGAATAATCTCGATAAGACCTTGTAATCATCTATAAAGTTATGTAATAGTAGCTTTCTATACAGTACAACGAACTTCATCTTGAACAGTTATTTTTTCCTTTTTTACATTTTGATGTAAGACAATTATTTTAGTTTCTGAAAGACTTGAGAGTTGTTTTTGTTTTGATTGAGATCTAGAATTTTGGGTGTTTATCGAATTTATTCATATCCCCATTTCATTGGTTTAGGGCAGACCACCTTAGAATGTCTGTTTACTGTGAACCATTAATTGCTAACTGAATATAAATCACTGCAAAGTCACATTTGTGAAACCATAATTTGAGCAGGTGATACCATTTTGGAATTATTCTAACAAGGCTCTTCTTTTGCCATTTTAACCAAAGGGTTTCTCTTCAATTCAACTTACCATCGCCTAATTCTGGTGAAAATGCATAACATTTTGTCTACTATTTCTAAAGGAAGGCGCTTGATCTTGATACAGATTCCATAGGTTCCCTATAATAGAAAATCGAATCTGCTTTGATCAAGATTGTCCGGTCATTTGAAGACCCAACTGACTCAAAGTCAACTTACTTATTCTACTCGCATCTTAATAAAAGACGAGGACGTCTCAATTTGGCTTCTTACTTCCAAAATATGAAATCGAACAAACGAAGATCACTGATTTGATAGCTATTCCTTAATTATTCTCAACAGAAATCGTTTCTTCTCCATATCATATGGTTTCCAGTTTCTAAAATCTGAATTTGGGATTTTATTTATCCTTTGTATATAAATCTGTAAGCTATTGATGAATATTTGAGATTTTCTGAGCTCGGATTTTAATGTTTTATCTTCCAAGTGAACCAAAACGGATGGAACTTTGTAAATCCATTGCTGAAATCAGAATCTAGAAAGCTGAAATTAAACTAAAATCAAGTAATTTGATAAAAGTCAATCTTATGACTTGCTTGTTTTTGGAAATTTAGATTCAGATTAAATATTGTCATACCCGCTGACCATTCACCATCTATTTTACGGGATATCATTAATACCAATCAAATCTTCCAGGTTTGAATAGTGCCATATTTGAATTTAGAAGTTTTGCTAGTTAACGTGCATTGTTCCTACAAGGAAATCTCTGTTGAAATCCAATGTAAGTATTTATAGTTAGTACTTGACCGAAACTGTGCTTGGCGTCAGCAAGCACACCTTTTTCCCTTGAGACTGAGCACGCGTCAAATAATCAAGAGGTCGTATTTCTAAGTTAAATCGCAACTATAAAATATTATAACGCGGTTGTGTAGAGCTCAAATTTGAGTTTCGCTTAAGTACTGACTATGAATGTGGGCATAAGATCATTATTTCAAATAAAAAAAGCTTGCTCCAATTATGTCGATGCGAAACTTGGTCTTCTTTTTTGAGCAGTGATGCTCCATACAATTGGTCCAATGTAGAAATCTGGACATAAAAACACATAAGAAATGGAAGATAGAAGACTATTTAGAGTTGATTTGCATATACAATGAATTGAATGTGCTTAAGGTACTTTCAGCGAATGGCTCATCTAACCTGTCAAAATGTATTTATTGATGCATTTGGAAGGGAACAATAACAAACAACCAATCTTACGAAATCTTTAAATCCTAAACTAAAAATTGCTCTAAAGAGATGTACTTGAGAAACTACTGCAAAAACCCTTTACAGCAAGGTTCTTGTAACTTATTAGGTATATTTTAACTAATGAGCATAATTCAAATTGTAATTGAACTGTGGAGATCTTAAATGTTTACCTACAGTTATTTATTACAATTTGAGTTTTGTCTTTCTCCATATTCAGGAAACCTCTGCTGGTTTGAGAGCGACGAGATTTGATTTAAATTGATGTTGACAGCTCATCTATTATAAAATTTTTAGTTTAATTTTTAAAATAAGATTGAAATTCACACGATTTGCTTAACGATGTAATTGATCCCTTGACTGTATATGTAGAACAAAAATCATACTTAGCAATTATGCAAAATATCAATAACAACCAATTCCAAGTAAATTCTAAATTGCGTATGCGTTGTTACACTTAATTATCGTTTATTTAAAACCTTATTTACTAGATTTGTCTTTTTTCCCTATTTCATTTGCAATTCAAACTGCTTTATTACGTACCTCATTCATGATCGCACATCAACATAACATAGATTAAGTAAACCTATAACTTGTAATTTCACTCATTTAAAAATTCGAAATGAAATATTTATATTATCTTGTCCGGCAAATTGAAAACAAACTCGAAAAAATTTACGATTATCATTCTGGGTTCATGAAACCGAAGGTGCTCCTTATTCACGAGGCTGCGTTTTTTTTGGCATTCCAAAACGATGAATGAAATAAAGAAGCAACAGGTGTTTATATCACGTGATTCAAATTCAAAACAATATTTATTGATATTTATTACTATGAGCAACGCCCACTTTTGTATTTTAATTTGTTATTGTACATTATAAAGCCGTTGTGTTTGTAGCATGCTAACGTGAACATGCAGATAAACCACAAAATGTGTTTACAATATAAATGTTTGAAATTAATTAAAATGGCGGATTTTTATGACAGTTGGTTGAAAAAAAAGTAATATGAGATTAGTAATTAACGTCGTGGACAATTAAAAATTTTTATGATTTTTACAAGGAGCCGTCATCAAACGAACCGACATTTTTCGTAAGTTTTCTTTCTTCTTTATTTCCTAGAATCGTTTTATTTTTAGTAGATACACTTTTTATTTATTTTTAGCACATGGGAAATTATTATGTAGTGTTTAAATAAATCTTATTTAAATGTCTGACATGTGATGGGCGTTTCTTTGATTCATTAAATTACTACTAGTACGTTGTAGGGTCAACTGGAGTAAACAGAACTGAATCGTCAAAAGTGGAAATCAAAAGGAAAAAATTATGAGAGTTAGTTAACCACCAAAACAGATAATAGAAAGAAATAATATTGTGGAACTGTTTTTCTCATTCCTGAGTTAGATCACCCAACGTACATATTAGTTTTATTTACTTAGTTATAGAAATGTTGAGAATTATCTGCGAAAAGAGTTCATCTAATGAATAATGACACAAGATTTGGATTTTCTTAAATAGTTTGATATTTGATCATTCTAGGATCAATTCCAATGATATTAAATTCTATTTAGCTGCTGCTTGCTGAAGGGTCTCCCTCTAAAAGGCGTTAACACCTGATATGTTATCATTCTGAGACGTTTTCATATAGGACCACATGATTCGTAAAAAATTGTTCAAGAATCGCATATTTGTTTGGAATTATACATAAAGGAAAGCGAGGTAAACAGGTCACCTTAAGGCATTTAGGGCTCGTTTCAACTTATTTATCAAGAACTCAACGTATTAAAGTAATTCGGTAACTGTTCTTTATCAAATATTTAAAATAGAACTGAAGTAATTGCATGGCTTTGTAAAAAAGATTTAACTTAAATCATATCTTTGTATAATGATCTACGCCCTTGGTGCATGGAACAGTTGCTCAGCTTTTACAAACTTCACAGAGGAACAATTTCAATTGTGTTCGACTCCTTTCAGGACCTGTTACGTCTTTGGCAAATTATTCACCGTTACTCTTCTAACTTAGACGGTATTGTAATTCGTGATCTTTCCGTTTTTGCATGTAATAACTTATGCATGTATCGTCCACCCATACAGTCCCTGCTTACTTTATTAGACTCACCTGCAAGATTTTGGTTTCTTGAATTTTAGAACTAATATTGATTATATTAAACCATATGTAAATGACATTAAGAGATGGTTTTGACCTTTCTACATATTTATTGTACTAAAATAATTTATATTAATACATATACATAAACATATTATTAAATTATTAATATTTTGTCAAACCGCCCTTTGCATTTATTAGTGCATTCACTCTTCTGGACATACTATTTATGCAGCTTCTTGCTATTTCTTTTAAGTTATCATTGTGATTCCAATTATGGACTATTCTTTCTATCAACTGAACCTTGTTTGTAATATCTTCTTTGGTCAGTTCTCGTTTCAGGAACTCCCAAACATTTTCAATTGGATTCATGTCTGTTGAGTTCCGGGGTCATGGTAATTGGAATATTCTCTGCTCTTCCAAAACTGTTTTAATTGTTTTGGCAGTATGACAAGGTGCTCTGTCTTGCATGAACATCTTACAATCACTGCCAAACCATTCGTTCATCTGCAGGATCAATTTTGTCTGCGGAACCTTTTTATATTGATTCTGCCGCATGGCTCCCTCCATGATATTTATTCTTCCCAATCCCTTCCCACTGATGACAGATCATATCATCACAGATGTGGGATGCTCGACTATCTTGATTACACAGTTCAAATCGTACTATTCCCCTGGATGTCTCCAAACAAACGGGAATCCATGATTTGAAATGTTGCCTTATTACTAAAGCAAACCTGTTAAACGTGCAATAATAACACTAAAGTGTCCAAACAAAATTTTTCTTATTGACTCACTATCTGCCAAGCATTAACAGACAGGTCTTTATGTAAATAGGCTCAAGTCAGTCGTTTTTTGAGCATGACTGGTGTTAATTTTGGCTTGTTAACTGGCCTTTGACATTTGAAGCCCATGCTATACAGATTTCTTTGTACAGTAGCAACTGATACAGTGTAAACTACCCCTGAATTTTTTTTTATTTTACAGTGGGTTGCCCTTTTGTGTTCCACAGCTAGATTTCTCAATAATTGTCGGCCCCTTAGTGTTACTACAGGTTTTCTACCGTTCCGAGCCGCTTCAAGGGGTTGGTTCTCTCGCAGTTTTTGGCTTAAACGCCGAACTGATGATTGAGATAATCCACATTCGTTTGCAATATCTCTTTGACTGTATTAAGTATTAGATATCAGTGCAATTACAGACGATTTTTTATCTAGAGAAAGATCTTTTACATTTGACCATTTAAAACATTCCAATCAAAGAATGATCGACTGATTTCTTTGTTAAAAGATTAATAAAAATTACAAATAACACCACTGTACAGTAACATAAATACTCACATTGAAATCGCTACAGCGAATTTGGCAAAACTTCAAAGCAAAACACTTTATTTTAATTAATAATCATGACTACTCCCAGCTGGAAAATTGACCTGTAAATCGTTACTTTCTGAGATTTCAATGAGAACTCTACATTATCGACTGAATTATCTACCAAACTAAGTAAATTTGGTTATACAATCGTCAAGGCACCTACGTAGCCTTCCAAGGCTCGAAAATAGAAATCTTTGGGGTGAGTCTAATAAAGTGAGCAGGGATTGTAGTGTTAAGATAAGTACGAAATTTTGCTCCGGTCTTCCTTGTTAAATACCACAATAAAACACAGACTTATAGACACTTCCACAGGTAACTTTAACAGGTAAATCTGACAGGTGTTCCAATATCATAAACATATCATCATGAAGGGTAAACTAAATTAAAAGAATAAAGAAATTATTATCGTAGTGCCTAGTTGTGTACTAGTAGAGTGATTGTGTTCGAATAAATGCTTGGTATAGTTTGATTCATCTAGGTATTCATTTTGGTATGGACATAGCTGTCAGTACGTGTTTGCATTGAATATGAATTTAGTAAGAGTATTACTGATACTTCTAAATGTTACTTTGTATCTACTGGATTTACGAAGCATAGTGGCGATGTCTTCTGTTCTACCAAGATGTGGAATGGATATTGTTTTAGTGTCGCAGGATAAATAACCTATATTTAGTGTTTCTGTTTTGTTAAAGTGGGGATAATGTTTGGATTTCTTTTAATGTTTGTTTTAAATTGATATCGTTCTTTGTGTTATGGCCTATGGTCGCACTAAGCATTGGAGATAGTAATGTTTATGGGTATAGAGTTCCTGTATCAGCTACCGTAACATCTACGTATTCCTCTATAATATCTCCTTGTTATCATGAAAAATCTATCTACCTTATATGTATAGTATTACGTATGCGCAATTATGTGCCTTAATGGATTTCACTTTTTTTGATCATCTTGCTTTGCCTATTATCATTTTGCGCTTATGTCAACACTAACAATTTATCACACCTAAGAATACTTAACGCACTGAAAAAACCTTTTTTTAATTAATGGTTCTATTTTGTTACTTTTTATTATGATTTATTTTAGCAGAAAATAATTATAAACACTAGAACAGAAATTTGTTTGAAAATAATGTCGAAGTCTTTTTAGCCTCTGGCTTCCATTAAGACGCCCCGTCGATCGGATAATTGTCTTTAGATAGGCGATTAACAGCCTTGTCAACGCGTTGTTTATGCTTAGTTCGTGCTTTGTTAGGGATGAGCGGAACATTAAAAGCCACTTAATTATTGAAAAGAATCAGATAGTCGGACAATTACCAGGAGCTAGAATAACTCTTTCGTTGGGATCATTTTATAATATTTAGTAAAGCATTTACATAAAGATATTTTGTAGCATATCGGATTGGATGTGTTTTGAAAGTGAAGCACCTCCACCAATAATACGTTTGGTCTCGTCGATAATAATAAATAACCGATATAAATAAGTCTGATCAGTAATTACGAGAGTGCTACGGCTGGTCCCAAGGTGCGCCCTTCTTAATAAACCGTGACATATGATTAACAAGTATATCCTTCTTCATGTGCACGTTGTGATTTAAAAAGCACACGTTATATGGGGTCTCTCTCTCCGGGCGTGCGATTAAAATCGGGCCTGACGAGACGTTATTAATGACGGCGTGAATTAAAAATCCTAATGCACCCACAGCTCAGTGTGTTGAGATCGAGTTATTAGGTAGGTAGATATAATACAAAGTATATTAATATGCATAGATTTCTAAGAGATCATTTGTAATATCCAATTTTCTTTTCTTTTTTGTATAGAGCGTGCCGATTTCCTTTTTAATTTGTTAAGAGATTGATTTATTATTATGTATATGGGCCTCCTTTGTTGGTACTGATTTATGATTTGAATTAAATTTTTTCTTAAATTAAAAACATTTTAATCTATAATTACAATTGCTTCATTTACGATCGCTACGGGAACATTGTACACACTTCAAAGAAGAAAGAAGATAAATAAAACAAAACGGAAATTCAAATAAATGATAATGGATATTCTAAGAATGGTGAGGTCAAAGTTGACTTCTGACGATTATACTGCTGTATGTCTGGTACTTAGGTGTTATTAGTAATCCAGCATCGCATGCGGTCACGATCTTTCACTTCCAATATAAATAAAATAATAACAGTTTACATGATTATTAACTTTTGTGATTTTTTTTCCTTTACACATGAATGGTCTGAAAGTTATACTTATTCAGAACTATTTTTTGCTGAAGTTTTGTCTTCAGAAAGAAATCAGAGCCGATGTATTGTTTGATTGTTTTGTAAACCATTTTGCCCTGTAATTAATTTTCCATCAATACATAACTTTGCATTCTATAATACCTCACGATGAAGTTTTCAGTAGTATTTGGAAGCGGCACAGATATTTCGTCAAAATTTCTACCATCTTTATTAAAATCTATGATGTCTTAAGAAATGACAGCAATGTAAAAGAAATAAAATGACGAATACGAGCACATCTTAAAATCTAGTGATAGGCGCAGCCTAACCCACCCTTGCCAAAATGAGTGTATGCTAGAGAATCAAAAACCTCATCGTTGGTTAAAGGTATGGTGTAAGTATCAGACGCCTAAACGTAAAACACAAACATACAGATAATGATGAAAATGGCACAAATAAAGAACAGAAGAAAAACGATATGCAACAGTAGAAAGAGATAATAGATATAGAAAGTTGATGCAATAAAACACGTCCGATAAGACACTTAGTAAGAAAAAGAGTAACCAGAGGGAGGGTAAAAAAGTTAAGTATCGTATCATATTCATCGAATGTAAATGAAATACAACTAACTTTTATTGGAAACGCGTTCGTTTCTTTGGTCCAAAGCAGTCTTCATTCTTCTGAGCTCCATTCGAGTGTTTCATTATTTTGACAGTTTCAGGTAATATTCAGGATTTACCGCAAGCACATAATGAGGTACATACCACAAGATTAGCGTATCTGTATTTCTACCTAGGTATTTCATAATGGGTATACATAAATCTACATGACAGCAGATCTTCCATATCAAAACCAGAAGAAAACTCTTATAAAGGAAAGTACGTAATTATCGTATCAAATTCGTATCTGAGGAACTCCGAAATAAGTACAAGCGTTTCAAGAACACAAACTGTGCTTGAAAGAAAATAGCATCTAAATAATTCAACAGCTTATCAATGCCTAGGAGACTGTAATATTGTTATGAAAATTAGAAAATGGGATGGCAAAAGGTTAAGAGACTATAGATTTCTATTTTCTTATTTTAAGAAAAAACAGTTTGAATTTCTTTACTTCAAAAGATTATCCTTTTGAAACAAAATCGAATCTACGATCACCGAACCATGAGCAAGTCTCTACCGCACCCACGATGATTATATTTAAGGTAACCTCTACAGTAATTAATTTCTCTGGGGAACAAATGCTTGCAAAACAATTTCGAGTCGAATTAGCAAGAAAGGTTTCCGTGGAATTGAAGAACACTCTGTGTGATTTGTGTCTTCCTCTTGACTATTCTACTGAGCATTTTCGACATGAACATAATAAAGGTGGTTCAAATATAAATGGGAATGTTGCTGTCTCTTCTGCCGTAAAGACGTCTATGGCGCCGTGCGTGGTATGACACCCCAAGACATGCTTAAACTTGCAAGCAGTAGCGACTTGCGGTTTTACCTCCTCATCAGTCAGTCGTTGTTATGATGTTTGAGCAAAAACTGCCAAGTGCGGTTGCACAACGAATTATCAAATTTATTTTGAACAAAGGGGTCAGATCTTTTGAGATCTCGAGTAGACGTCAAGCACAGTTTCGGAAGGAGTGTTTGTCATATGCAACAGTGTACCATTGAACAAAATAATCTCGAGATGTAATACAGTGTGTGTGAAAAATGATTAAAAGTATTACTTCTAGACAAATTTTGAGCTACTGAACGCTTCATGTAATCTTCCGATTTGGTTATAGCTCAGCATAATTATTTACACTAGCGGTTAATCCCATCAGAATCTTCTGGATTGATTGCTAATCTTCCGTAGAGGAAAGCACCAGAAAAGGGAAAAGAAAAAGAATAAGAATAAGAAGAAAATGAAGAAGAACAGAAGTTGTTCTTAGATTTATTTTTTCTTCTGCTCGTTTTCCTTTAACATTTCAAAAGAAAACCAATTCTCAAATCGTGTCCCCAATGGAAGGAGGAAGGACGCGGCAACAGAAGCGACATAAATCATTTTGAGCAGTCGGCGCGACACGCTATATTTGGAATGTAAAAAAGAAAATATAAAGGATACCGTATTTTGTTTTCCTATTTGTAAGGGCATCGTAAATTCATCGATTAAATAAGCTCTAAATTATGTCAAAATCTTTGTTAGAATTAACTTTCTCAAGTCTACGTGAAATAAGCATTTACTGAATATCGTTATTTCGTAGTGATGAGATCAAATAAGATTGAAACTGCAGTCTAGCATTATGTAGTGATTAATGTGAGATTTTGAAGTAAAGATCCAAGTGTTTTATTTTTATTATTATCCACTCGCACTACTATTACTACTTTCATAATTTAATAATTAGTTAGTTGTGATAGGTACAAATTAGTTAAATTTAAAGATACCTCTATTTACTTTGAATAAAATATTTGTCAAGTCATAATTTCTCACAATAAATACCTTTAGTATTTATGGAATACTAAATTTTAATAAAAATAACTATAAAGCGTGTTCTACATTCTAAATTTACAAACAAATCATTGTATAACAAAATAAAATTGAAACTTTCTTTTTAGAAAACGTGAGGTTAGTTCGTCTACGCGTTTCAATAAAATTTTTATTATTTTTTATTATTGCTTTCGGTGCGAAATGGCGGCGGCCGTGGAACGTTATTTCTCGCGTCGACCTGCTCCAGTGCCAACTGCGATAACTGTGAAATCACATACAATGTAATTGATGTAATTGTCCGTTCTGCTTGGTACTTAGACCTACCAGAGAGGCACGTTCCTCAAGTTTACTTTTGAAATTTTCCTTCTGACTACCATTTTATGTGTTTTAATTTTGTATTTTTATTATTTACGAGCAATAAGTGCTTTTATGTTTACATCGAATTAAAGAGTAATTTTTATTTTTAGTCAGTTAAGAATTGATATTACGCATCCCGTTAATCATTCTAATGGCGTTTTTTCTTTTATTTTTTCTAGAAATTTGTTAATTAAACTGGCACCAATTTACCTTAATCTAAAAGTGTAAATATTGAACAAAAATTTTGTGTAAATATCATTCCAATGTCAAGTATCGAATAAATAATGTTAAATGATAAATTTGTAGGTGTATTCTAAAGGTGTATTTATTGATTTATTATAAAAAAAGACTGGGAATTCACATGCTCTTTCTTAATATAGTTTCTTTTGAACTTACCAGCAAACTAATTCATAAAGGTATTTAAATTTTAAACTATAAATTATAGTCTATAATGTAAAGTATAGATTGAGGAAAATTAAATTGTAATCTGTCTGAACTTATTTTTACTTAAGCTGTGCTTTCATCATCGTTGTCACTCCACAATTAGATGGAAGTAATAAAATTCCAACTGTGTGTGAAATTTCACATCAATCATTCAAGACGTACTAAGAAAAAAGATCTGATCTCTTCTTCTATTGATAATTGTTGGATGCTTGCACTTTAGAATGCAGATTGTGTCAAAAATTTACTTATTGTTAGGATTGTGTTTTATTAGAAATCTCGTTTATTTCCACTCAGGGGAGACGATCATAATCATTAAAGCTACAACCAGCTCTTTATTTGCAATTAGTTTATCGGTTGAGGTTAGGCTAGGCCATACATGAAAGTTTGTTGCCGCTCGTGTAAAATTAGCCTTAACTGCAAATTAAATACAGAAAATATAATTGAACATTCTATCAAAGATATACCAAAAGTATTCTTGAACAATTCCATATGTATGGAAATACAATCATGCATTCATATTTCAAACAACAGGATGGTTTCTACACTTATAAGTTAATAGTTAACTCGACAGCACCATTTTAGTTTAAGTTGGTGGTCTTTAGTAGTGGTGTAGGAACTTTAATAGGAAGAATCAAGCAGGGATACAATAAATTGGCAATTAAAAAACAACTTGTTTACACCGGGACATTATAGTAAATTTGGGAATCCAACAGATAGGCATAATCTTTAAGTTGATTACACAGACAGTACGAAGGCATCTATGATTACAGTTTGTGACTAAAAGGGATGCAACTAGAAATATGGAATGACATTCTCCTATTGCATGGCTTAGGATACTTAACGAAGTATTCAGCCAAATGAGACATTGAGTTCATCGTACTGATCGATACGAATCTGTTTTTGTGAGTTTTAAGAAGACCACGAAGGCGAGTCGCCGAGGGTTAGAGGCTACTAGGTATGCTAATAATAAGCTTTATTCATGATTATGATTCCTCTGGATAAATCAGAAGATCTTATGAATCTGTTTACAGCTAATGATTTGTCACTCATGATGGAAGTTCTTCGAAGTGGAGTCTACTGTGCGCAAGCCTTTGATAAAACAAATCATACAGTGCAGTGTTAGCTACATATTTAAAGAGGTTGTTTTCGTACGGAATATTTCTAGCAAGGAACAGGCGGCCTATTAGCATTCAATTGCTTGAAAAAGCCAATTACTACATTTTTGTCTGCCCTTCCTTTCCAATTTTGCATTAATCTTAGCGTGGAAACTCTTTATATTTTGTAACTAAATAACGACAGTTTGTGGTTTTACATAATTGTCGATGTGTTTGGACTTTAGAATTAGAAGAGGCTAGATGCAGATTTTAAATTTATTTAAATTCTTCCATTACGGAACGAAATTAGTTTCTTAAAGATTACATTCAAATTAAGTTATCTTCTTTTCGTGAAGTAAGCACTCACCAACGCAACAAACATTTGCAAGAAATATCTTTAAAAACCGTTTTTAAATCGAGGATGTGTTTCACTTTTTCCTGATTACTTCATTATAACAATTAAGTCCTCTTACAACGTGTAACTTTAGGATTAATGTAAAGGATGATTGATTTACCGGATGAATATAGATCGCTAACGACGCTGAAATCTTTTAATAGCCGAATCATATGACAAGTAAAAGGCAGTGAGCAAAGGCAGCCAGTCAGTTTTTGTCTTTCTGGCTCGCCATCTGAAGAATGCGCGCTGATGATTTATTTAATTTTAGCATTTCTGTTCCCGTATACATATATTATGAATCGTAATTCTATTTTTAGTGCCGGTAATTATTTTGATGATGCGCGTTTTTCGGGCAAATGTGTTCTGTCTCTTCTGATTGTCAGAGATATCCACCTCATCAAAACCAGTGGCGGAGAAAGCCTAATATTTTCGTCGCGTAATTTCGCTAACGCAACTTTAAACGAGTGGATGGGTGTTTTCGTTCGGTTTTTTTTCTGTGTTACTTCTTAACAGACGTTAACATTAACCTATAAAACAAAAAAGCATCGGCCATCAAACATCAAAGTCAAGTGCATTGCTACAATGTCAGACGCCTTTGATCAAATGATATTGAGACACGACGAGTGCTCAGCGACATAGCTACAAAATAATGATACATAAAACATAAACGTTTCTTTCATGTGCACATTCCGACAGGCGGGGGTCGTAAAAACAACACTTATAGTGTTGGGAGAGCACACTGAAACGATAACTTACGTATGGTGACATTTATGAATTAAACCGGTAAGGTGAAGTCTGCAAAAGTTGAACGGAACTTGCAGTACCACTTGAATTCCCATCTTATTATCGACATAATGTGCAAAACAAAATTTCAATAATAATTACTACAAAATGGTGCATTTCTATTTTCTTCTGTTCTTAATTAAATAATTTATTTGTAACGTGATTATAAAGTGACCTTTTACAAGTGTAACATTTGTCCTATGCAATCAAGCTGAGAGAATTACTACCTTTAATAATCATTTATGTGATTATTAAATTAAATCCATAAGTCGTGATGTACTGAAAATTACTAGTAATTTGTTATTTTATATAGCTATAATTTCACAATTACTGTCTTAAGTAACAACTTTTAACTGTTCTATCTAACGGAAGTATTGATTTTTAGGATTTTATCTTATAATTACCGCTATCTTATTTCAATCGAGTGATTATCACGATCTATTTATTTTTCCTTTCATTCCATGTTAAATAATTAAGTTCACATAACAATTTTTGATGTCAAAACAATCACGGCCATTCAATTTTAAAAGAACTCTTTTCTGCTATTTGGATGATCTATAAAACATTTTCTATTGGCTTAGAAAACCGAGTACTAGTGAAGCAGTTTAGTTTCTGCAAAGATGATAAGGTAAGGGTTGAAATAAGAATGTTATTGCTGGAGATCACTTACCTTAACGTATCCTTGGAAATTGAATCGCGGGATTAATAATAATTAACTCTTCAACTTAATATTTGGACATTTTCTACAATTATTTTTTCATTTCTCTATTACTTACCTTTCAAGTTTTCGTCGTCTTGTCACTACCCTCGCTTTCTCATTTTATCTTGGCCTTTTTTTCTCCAGTTTTTATAATATTTCGCTTCGATTTGTTTCTTCAAAGAATAGTTTCCGTTGTACTGCATTCTTGAATATTAGGATTTCTCTCTCTAGCAGATGCAAAATTATATACTTCTTTAATTGAGTATCACTTTTTACCTATACTTTTAGGTGGTTTATCAAAAAAAGCAGCATTTATCAGGTTTTCTTAAAGATGGAGAAGAGTTCTTGTTCTCTGAGTTTTTTTGCCACAGTTACCATACAACACAAAAGTCCTATCAATGTCTTGACGATACTACTGAAGTAAATTAGATGCAGCTGAAAAAAACCTGATAGCATTTTTGGCAAAATCCGAAAGCCCAATTGGCACCAAACTTTCAATCATCGTGAGAACTTGGTTTGATCCAAATAGCTCATCTGGTCCGAAAAGCTTCCCTGACCTGAACAGACCAAACGTTCTGAAAGGCATATCGAATCAAAAAGCCTGTTTGGTCTGAAATAATTAGAGGGACCAAAAAGCTCACTTGGCTTGAAAAATCAGTCAGATTAAGAAGCTTGATGACTGTTCAATAAGTTCGAAGCCTAAGTTACAAATTAGTCTTGTGTAGATTTGCTATACTTGCGCGATATATTTGTTAATGTCTCAATTATTAACATAGAATTATGTTCCATAGTAAGATTTCTTAAAAATTTGTGACCGATCAGAAAATCTGAGATTCCAACTGGTCTGTAAAATTTGATACAAATCAGGCCCAGAAAGCCTGAGACATTTCATGAGTAAGAACCTGACCAAACCCAGATTTTGGGTTTTGTCGTTGCCTTTTTCATCACCAACAAATATTATTTCAATAAATTCTTTATTCTTATATGTGTCTCTTATAAGTGTCTCTATAACTTACTGTTTCTTGCCTACTATCAAATCCAGGGCTGTTTATGATTTAGGGCCTTAAGTATACGCGTTCAAATTAAACAGACACCGGAGCTTACTTTCGTTAAATATAGAAAGATGAGCAAATGCCAATCAGAATGGGCAGCTTGTAGGATGATGATTTTGTAACCAAGACTCTGTAGTCTCCCAATATTTTTAGGTATGTTTGCTGGGTTACCACAAGCGGTTAAGCAAGTGGCATAGTTCGATATAATACCTTTCCTTTGGTTTTCCAGCTTCGCAATGAATATTTAAATCTTGATACGAAAATCTGATTTCTTCAAACATACTTTGCATCTGATCTTGAATTTCTCTTGTATTATCCAGATGGAGCTTAGCTTAGATTGTCTTTCGTTATAATTGATTAGAAAAAAGTTATTATGGCTGAAGATCAGTAAAACGACGTTGGTTTATGTGTTCATGCTAGAAATCAGGTTTTCTGTTCGATTTCTTGATTTTTTTTTATTTGTGGCTTAAAACAGGACGTGAAGTAACACTTTTGTGTCCAAAGTCGTGAAGTAGAAGCACGGTCTAAGGTACTGTTTTGAGGGCGTAAATAACATGATGCGCTCCTGAAGAAAATCTTGCATGCTCCTTGGGCATGGGCCCAAGGGCGAAAGGCGCTATTATTTTCCGTATTTTTCTTCTATGAAGGCGGTTTGACAGAAAAACGTGATTAAACTGGGATTTCTGGATTAACTATTTGAGGAGGGTCATAGAATTCAGAGTCTGATAATGGAAGAAGCAATAAAAGAAACAAAATTGCTTGATACATTTTTGTAAACCAAGATCTGATCTAGTATGTATCATATTCACCCTCCTGTGATTGCTTGGAATGATAATTAGAAACTGGTTCTAGAGGAAAATCTAACGGCGCAATTAACACGGGAAGGCCCTTCTCTACTTGTAGATTCTATAGCGGCCATCAAAAGCAGTGCAAATTTTAATTCTCTAAAAATTACTAAGAATGGTTTTACTTTACGGCAGATGATTACTTGAGCATCTTTATAACACCCAAAAATAAAGTTGACCGTACGTATCGTACGTCAGTGATTGCTTGGGAAGAGATTTATTTATTGTGAAAGTCTCACCATCTGTATTTTCGTTAATCAAGGATGAAAACACCAAAAAGCTTTATCAAGGTTACGGACTACAAATTTGAAAGGTATTGTCAACAACAAGAGGTATGCCAATATCGACAAACTGAAACGCTGCCAATCTTCTATCAGATATTATGCACACTGCTAATGATGAATGAGTAAACTGTTCGTTTGGAAAAATGTTTACACAACAAAAGTTACTGCTTTGGATGATAACACATTTTTTTCTGTCGTGTCTCTTGATTACTAAACTTTATATCTGCAAAGTTTCCAGATTCCATTTTCATAACACGCATTCACTACATGATTGTAACCACATTTATGACAGTATCATATTAATAATTAGTATGTAATGAGAAAGACGTGTCTGTATTTCTTGCAATTTTTCAAATTATTTTTAAAACTAGAACATGTAAGTGTCTTATGTTTCAACTGTAATACGCTTACAAACTTAAATAAAATATTTCGTAGCTTCCTGCAAAGCCTTTTCCAACTTTTCTTCAGTGGATGTGTGAAGCTATCTGTTATAAAACAGTTTCTCAAGCATTTCTTTTATTGTTGTATCAACGGCCATGTTCACAATTTATCATTTTAACGCACCTCCATCTATTTTTTCCCTTCTCAAAATATTCCACGTCTTTTAATAACATAATTTAATTTAGCTTGAACTCGATTCAACTAATGTTCGCTGACTTTTGTCTGTACTACTGAAGTACCAAAAATAAAAATTTCTTTAGGAACGGACATTCATCCAGAATTTGAACCCTGTTTCTATATAGGACTTCAAAGAAATCAAGATTTAGATCACCTGCGTAATAGATGGAAATATTAAAATAGAAAGATGAGTGACGGACCATGACTGATTACCGTCACATGATGAGATCGAGGTGACAAATAAAAAGTGTAACAGAAAAATCTCGGGATGGTTTCATCGGTGGTGCAAAGCACTCTCTCTCGTTTGGTATCGTTTTATAAATAGTTTATAACCGCTTTTATATATCTCATCTCGCAGGAGAGAAAAGAGTTTTTTGTGCATGGAACACGTGTTACCCCCAAAACGTGTTCTCATTTCTTTCTCTCTTTTCTTATTTTTTTAATTTAATTATTAATTTTCATGCTTGTCTGCGATATTTTTAGATTTATTCGTTCTGATTTATTATTAGTTTACTACATGCATATACACTTGCACAATAAAAATTCGGTTGCGAGCCCGAATTCGATACGGTTTGATTCTTGATCCCTCAAACGATAGTTTGTGGTTAAAAAAAAAGAACGGCCAAAATAATTGTCGTACGAGATTTTGTATGGCATGCGCGAATAATGTCTTGCTATTTTTGGAGTTGCTATATTCGATAGACATAAAGCAATTTTTTAGAGACCACAGCATAAATAATGTAGCCTGCCGTCGTTACAGCCCGTACGCAATATACGGGGTGATATAAGCCTACTGGTTAAATCTGAACTCGAACAAGAATTTCAATTAAGAACAGTTCTTTCAAATGCTTTGATTATGAGAACGAAGAGTTCTCTGCAATAATTATTTTTTATTAAACAAAAGAATTGAGAGGTAAATACTAACATGATTCAGTCTTCATCTATCGTTGAAATTTCCAAACTCATTCTTATCTCATAAAATTTGCAAATAAGAATTAAGAAGTTTGAGCATACAGTACTCATGTAAAACTTGTGATTTTAAAAGGGAAATATAAAACATTTTGTTGCTGACATACTAATAAGTCTAAATATAAAAATGACAACTTGATTATGGCTCGGAAAGCTTGCAATGACAGCAACACGATTGTAAATCCAATCATAAATCTCTTTAGCATGTTATGTCATTCTATCAAAGAGTTTGAGAAAAGTTGGTATCACCACGACGGAAGCGCTTGTAATCCTGTAAACTACACATTTCTGATTATTCTATGACCAAAGTTCTAATTCATCAAGATTACCTTAAATTCTAACGATGTGATTTATTTGGGAGACTTCTTGCAACTATTAGTTACATAAACTTATTAAGACTCAATTACAGAGAGCACACCAATGAACTGTAGCTTTTGCTACGGAGAAAATTCTATTTAGGGTAAAGAGCTGAAAATCTGATCCAGTAATAGGTTCCTAATTTGGAAGAAGATAAAAGAATCAACTATTATCATTTCATTGAAACTTTATGGGCAAGTTTGTTTTAGCTCTAAACATTTGGGGCATACTTTAGATTGCTTTCTGTACCTGTGATTCTGAGTAAAGTAAAGTAAAGCTACATCTACAGCATCAAACCTCACTAACCATAGCATGGCCCGTCAGGGCAATCAAGGTTTGGCTACCATACCATACCATACCTCCTGAAAGATTTTGTCTAAAAATTTTCAGTTTTCTAGAATTTATTAGCGAATAATATATGCTTGTAGGGACAATAGAAATATAGTCACTACATTTGACGCGTTAAGTATGATGCGATAGACTATACTATTTTTTGTCAGCTCATGAATAGTGATTCCGTGATCACGGGAGTTCAGTTTCAAATTGGCAAAAATTTCTGTTGAAATATATATCAATAAATTTTTCCTATCAGAACAGACCACAAGTATTGGATCTCTTTATTTAGTCTACTAGTGTAAACACAAACAGAAAATAGGTCTCCTACCTTGAAAGCTATTCTGAGAAAATCTTTGGGTTAATGCCTAACCTTCCATGACAAATCAAAGATTGGGAGTTTCAATTTATTATCTTTGACCAGTTTGTGAGAGTTAGGCACTGACTGTTAGGAAAGTATTTTTGGCATAGAGTACAACCAAATAGAGACAAACAATGGGAAGTAAATGACCTTTGCAAAGTAATACCTTCAACTAGGTATTATTCTTGTTCTAAGAGACCATAAAGATCCATGACTGTAACCTTCCCTTCTCAATTTGGTACAGAGATGTAGTCAAACAAAAATAATGAGAAATAGTTTTGACAAAGAAGATATAGAAGCATGGACATTTTGGATAACTTTATAAACAGCCATTTCATTGTTTTTAAAATAAATCCACAAAAGCTTACGTGTATCCAAAATCGTTAACCCAAAAATTCGTATACCTACTATTAAAATGTCATTAGGAAGCTGCGATAGGAATTTATTTTGGCATGTTCATATTTGCAGAATTGTACTTAAAATAAATTAAGCTATGGGTTCATTATTCTATGTTTTATTTTCTTTCCCTTCTGGAATGTTTTGACCAATAGACTTCCTACATTTTCTTCATTCTTGTGTCGACATAGAAACTACCTAACATTTTAGGAACCAAGCTGATTAGATTTCTGCTCATATTCTTCATCATCTATGTTGTGAAATAATATAATAACAAAACACGACTGTTGCTTGTAAATTAAAAACAAAACAAATGCTGATGTTAGAATGTCACATTTCTTAGATTGTATTCGAAGCCAAGCTGTTATGATGAAGAGGCCAAACCAACTAATTTTGGATCATTTCAGATGCTAATTTTAATAGAATTTTACATAAATCCCGCTTGGAGAAATTATCTAATTTTGTTAATCAACCATTTGGATAAATAAATTAAAATTTAGTTTCTTAACATATTTATTTGAGATAAAAAAGATAATAAATGAAGTGTCATATAATTTTCGCAAACTCAAAGGTAGAGCGACAAATTAAAATATAAAATTGTCATTTGAAAAAAATGATGCGAGCTTTTCAAGTTCAAAAATTTTATTGCAGATTTGCTTTTCCTAACGACATGCTTTTACATTTGTCTAAACTAGTGAAGCTTGAAGTATGTATTAAATCAACGTCGTAGAGCTGTTAAAAGGATGAATTATTTTGGTTAGCTCGATCTAGGCTTACAAATACAATATTTTTCTAATCCTGTTTTATTTTCAATACAAATCTTGTAACGTTAAAAACATTCATAACAACAGGAGGATTGGACACTAGCCAAGAACTCCTTCAAAATTTTGAATCACACTAATACGATGACACACACGTCTTGATTTTAAAATGATTATCAAAATAATTAAGTGGCATATTTTTCTCTTTTTTTAATTTTTTATTTATTTATTTCAGGAACACCAATAAATCGATTACCGATAATGGCCAAGTCCGTATTGGACCTATACGAATTATACAATTTAGTGATAGCGAGAGGGGGACTAGTCGATGTAATTAACAAAAAATTGTGGCAGGAGATCATTAAGGGGCTTCATCTTCCTTCTTCGATCACATCCGCTGCCTTCACATTAAGAACGCAGTAAGTATTTTTTTAATTTTTAATTTTAGACACAAAACTGTATTCATTTAAATCAGCTTGTAATCTCTTTAACTTGAACAGGATCAGTTTAAGTTTACACTTAAATACCATTAAGACTTTATTTAACAACAACAAACTTATTTTTAAAATATTTAAATTAAGAGTTAGAGAAAGTAAAGATTGATTTACCAAAAAAGTTATAATGAGAATCCTTTTATTGCCTTTTGTATAATTTTAATAATAGAGAAGATCGATATAGTTATGATTTTTTGCGAAAATAATTTCTTTTTTATTCTGGCGAAAAGTCTTATAATCGATAATAATAAAATATCATGCATTCCGAATGTTTTGAGTTTTGTTTCTTACAATGTACGATCCATATTATCACGTTTCTTGACGAAGTGGGTCCATAGACCGTCAACCTTGATAGCTTTTCCTAAACGCATTTTGATACGCCAGCAAACTCATAATTAAAATTACGACTACACAGATTTTTATTGAGGAGCACCGAAATATAGTTCAAATTGATAGTTAAAAGTCGTTCGAGTCATTGTTTCTGCTTGATGACAAGGAAATGAGAAAAGTGGACAACATTACAGAGGGCCTCCTTATTTTAATTCCACTTCTCAGTTATTGCTTATAATATCCACAATTTTTAAGTCACATTGTAAAAAACCAATTCAGGCTATTCAACTTCCAGAGTATGCCCAAAATTCTCTTGCGGTCTTTGCATGAATGACTTGAAGTGTATGTAAAGTCCGATGCTGTAACAAAGCAATCATTAGCAGTTGGACTGTCCCTATCATTCATTGTGTTATGAAACTTGTTACAAGTACTCGAGTTCAAAACTGGCAACATTTGGTCATCAGCTACACATTGCATCAAAAACATAACACGGACAGGTCATAAATTTAACGAAAAAAAGCAAAAGAAAGTTTCTTCTTGAATAGTAACAACCAATTCTACTAGGAGATAATTATCTCATGAACATACATATATGGAGAAAAAGCCATCTTGAAAACAAACTTCATAGCAAATGTTCTGAGCAAGAATCAACATACAATTTGAGAGTTGCAGCAGATCATCTAGGTAATTTTATGGCTCCTTTTGATTTTTGGTATCGTAACATTGATGGTGACACTGTCATGAACAGACAACGAAATCCCGGAAACCAAATCAAAGCCAAAATCAATATGACTTCCACACCTGCATCATTCATCTAAAACACTTACTGATTCACTTGTGCCACTAGCAGTAAGTATCTTTGGCTTCGCTTTTCCGTAGAAAAAACGTTTGCGGTACACTCTGGGCCTGCTATAAAGGTATATATAGGTGTCTGTAGGTATTTTCAGTTTTTTAATTTGATTAATTGTGGTACCAGCAATCCTGTTGTCTGGTTATGAGGTTTTCGAAACTACGAGAAAAATGTCTTTATATCTTTTATAAACAGATTTATTCACAAGATTCCGATTTTATCAGATGCAGGTCCTTCTGTTACTTCAATAATTGCGAAACACCTTCGTAAAAATTCCTTTGAGACAATACGTTGTCTTAAATGTTGATATCGTTTCAAAATTGATATCCATTTATTAAGTTCACTACAAAACTGAGATTTCATCTTTTTTCTTGATGCTTGTGACTCGAAAACTTAGTCTAGCCATTTCTGTACCAACATACATAGTATGAATACTCAATCTGAATTAGCCTCGTTTATTTGTCTCATCATCAAACGTTACTTAAATCACATCAACCTTCTCGTTATCTCATAATACTTTGAGAAGGTAAGCCATCATAAACGAAACAACAACTTACGAATAAAATATTTATATTTCTCAGCTTGTTACCTTCTGCTACGATTTTTACAACACCGCCTTTTAATGAATGATGCATGTTGTGTTGCAGCTCGTATGAATGGTTTGTAAACATAAACTTGCAAACAATGCACCACCCACTTCTATCTTAATAAATTCTAATTCAAAAACAAATAGAAAATTGACGAACCAAAGTGCAAAGGCCTTCCACCAACACAGTGCTTTGCCGCCTGGTTCGCTGTTCTGCTCTTCACTTTGAGTGAATTGTGAGTATTGTCGCTTATATAATAGCAACTTGTTTGAAAGTCGATCTTCATGACAAGATTCTCTTTGATTACACTTTATCAGTCGTAATACATGCACACATATGAAAGGTACCATACAAACTTTATCTTACTTCTGTGCAAAACATCTGATTTCTTAATACTAAAACTATGAAAACTTAAATATGCTACCCCGAAAAAATTAAAACAGCACTTTTCTAAAGGCTCACAATATGTCCTGTTTGGTGCAGCGACTGCAGGGTCACCGGGTGCATATATACACCGCTTTTGTAGCAAACTTTTAAAAAACCGCCAACCTTCTTTTTTGCGAGCGCTCATTGAGGGAGTAACCTCGGATTCCGAAAACAGACATGGAGTGATGCCCCTCAGAGTCAATAAAATGCCGCGCCTTTGACTAGCTACTCTTGTGCGGTCGGCACTAGAATATTTGGCGGCTATGGCAGATTTTTTCATGTGAATTATTAACAAGTTTTGTATAGAAAGAAAATTATATTTAGTACGTATACTTACTTAGATGGCTATATGTTTCACAAGTTTTTCTATTAACAAAACAGATCTCCAGTGTTGATGCTGTCAATTGATTTGGCTGAATTGTTGGTGTTGTTCTCTGAGGCAGGTTTTTTTTTGTTTAATGTCAGCTTCTCTTTCAGCGTTTGGTCGGACAACCCCTATGCCTAATGTATTTCTGTGATCGACCTAATGATGAAGGACTTTGTCAAAGAGCAAATGTACTAATGTTCCAGTCCAAAGAGCTGACTGTGTAGTGACAAATCTCAAGAATCTCTTGTTTTGGATCATGATGATCTAGAGTCTACGCTGAGATATACTATTGGCAATTATTACTTGCATTATCTCTAAAACGAGTTTGAACGATCCCGTATAGACATCATTTAATTTTAGCTAACTTATGAATATGGATATCTACGATGGTGATTTGATAAGTCTTTAGATTAACATAGAAAGAAGTGTTTTTTGGTCAAAATCGATTTTATTTCTCTATATAGTCCCCTTTTAGGTCTATACACTTCATCCATCGATGCTCCAACTTTTTGACCTCCTCCAGAAAATATGATGTCTGAAAGTCTGCAAAGTACGCGTTCACGGCCGCTATCACTTCATCACTGCTCGTGAATTTCTTTTCTCCAAGCCAGTTTTCATATTTGGGAAGAGAAAATAGTTGCTCGGGGCCAGATCTGGAGAATACGAGACGTGGGGGACCAACTCGAAGCCAAGTTTGTGAATTTTGGCCATCGCGATCATCGACGTGTGAGCTGGCGTATTGTCATGATGAAAGACCTGTCCAATAATGAAACATAATGTAATCCTGTTATTGTTTTTCCTTTTCTTCTTCGGAAGAGGTTCGCTTGTTGGTCTCTGGTATGTAATAATGGGCCCATGTTCATTGAATTACGCTTAAATCGATCCAACAGCTTCTTTGAGATGTCCATGCGTACGCGTTTTTGGTCCAATGTCAACAAGCGCGGCACCCATTGCGCGGACAGCTTCCTCATGTGCAAATCTTCATGTAATATTTTAAAAACGCGTTCTGTTGATATGCCTGCGGTCTGTGGTATCTCTCTTATTTCATTCGACGATCATCTAATACGATTTTATGGACTTTTTCGATGATATCCTCAACTGTTGCTATTTTTGGCCTTCCCGGACGCTCTTCAACAAACACACTCGTACGGCTACGCTTGAACTCTGCCATCCAGTTTTTTACGGTGGCGAACGAAGGGGCAGACTCCCTGTAGACGGCGTCCAACCCGGCTTTTATTTCCGTTGGAGTTTGATCCTTCAAACGCAAGAATTTTATAACTGAACGATATTCGACTGGCTTCATTGTTTACAAATCATTGACAGCAACTGACACAAACGACTGTCAATCAAAAACTACGCGTCCAAAATGGCTGACATTTCCAGCAGAGCCATCTGAAGGGTGGACTAACGTAACTATGAAAGAATTTTGACCTATGGCGCCATCTTCATGCTCAGGCTAAATACTTATCAAACCACCCTCGTATGATGACAGTTCAAAAAGTTGCAGTTCATTAATTTCAGTAAGAGTGCTAGATGAAGCGAAAACTGCCAGTTACACTTATTATTTCTTTTGAATTTCTACAAGTTATAGATCATTGACTCAGTATCTATTAGTATACGGAAAACATTCGCTGTCTCCCACACAAGTACCGATACCAAGAGTATTGCAACATGCTTTACTTTTGTAATGACCACGTAAATATCGGTTTGCATTTCTAGTTTAAATATAGAAGTATGTAAAACATAAAAAGAGTACAACGTACAGCCAGATTTTTAATGAATCGTTTTTGGTGGAAGCTTTAATAAACCTTTTTCTTTTGAGCACCCTGATGTTCTGAACTACAACACCACTGCTAATTTAACTTACTATTGAGAAACGAAGATGACTAGTAACTCTGTCTAAATATTGAATAACTGGTTATTTTCCCTGTTTCAGATTAAGATCTACTGTATTTCCTTACATAGCATCCCTCTTTCTCTACAAGTAAATATAGCAGTATTTCGGAATATTGCAACCACCATAAATTACTTATCTACAGGTTTATAATTTTTATTTCTTTATAGAAATCAGAAAATTCGATACAGTTGAAGTTTATTCTTCCGGGAAACAGCTATTTGCGCAGAATTCTTGTAAAGGTAACCAGATCACTATATGCAATAAGAAAAAATAACCTGTGGTAGAATAAAACAAATAAGGTAACAATTATTGCGAAGGTGATGTTGATAGAGATTTCCTTTTAATGGATTTTTCAGTTAGTTCCAATTCTTTCACTTTTCGAATAGGCTTCAAGTGAAATCCTAAATTTCTGCGACCGCTATTATTTCTTTCGAGTTTATCTTGTAGGTGCATTTAATAAACAAATCCATCGCAGTTCAAACGCATTCTAAAATATCCATAAAAAACCAACTACCTAAAACGTCTACCTAATGATTTACAACCTGAACGTTACTAAAAATTTAAATCATATGCTATAAACTGATATCCAAGAACGTCGGTCAATAATAAAACCCTAGAATAGTTAGTCACGGGGGGAATAACCGATTTTAATGTTTCTCAGTAAATGAGAGAGAAATCTTGAAGGTGTCATTAATAAAGCATTTAATTACTACCTCACGATCAAATGAGTTTGATAAATCTGATATTTTTTGCGTGCTTTTCCATTAAATTGACCTTATATAATGAAAATATTAAGAATAATCGTTTTTGTTATATTATTACTAGAGTTAGTCTATTATTAATTTGAAATGATGTGAAGCCGTCTATAGGAGTAATTCGTCAGTCCGCCATTCTCCGATCTTAATATAGAACTGATCATTTATCTAGGAGCCGTGGCTGTCATCTGTCAGGCTCACTTAAATATATACCACTTGATGCCAACTACATCGTTATTAAATGGGACACCATCGTTATTGTAGAGTGAAGACCTGCAATTTTATATCCATAACCGATGACATGAGTATTTAAACCATTTAAACCCCCCACGTAGACAATTCTGCGGGCCAAAATCGAATAATATAAAGTTTACAGGCATTGTTATTATTAAATACGTTTATAATGTTGGTAAATCTTAAGTTGGTCTTACAGTTAGAATAATAATGAAGTTTTAAATAAAACTGAAACGGAGATCATAAATTTTACACCTGAATTATGCGTAGAATTTCAAAATAACTTTGATTCATGATTCTTAACGCTACACTTTTACAACCCATTAGTATCTATTAATATTTTAATGCAGAAATAAAAGATTCACGGACGTTACTGTGCACGCAATAAAGAGCAGCAAAATCGGGGTTAATTTAATTTAGTTTTCTTTCACTACTATTTGTATTAATAATAAAATTTGTTCTAGGTACATGAAATATCTCTATCCATATGAATGTGAAAAGCGACGTCTTTCCACACCAGCAGAATTACAAGCAGCTATTGACGGTAATCGTCGTGAAGGACGACGTAGCAGTTATGGACAATATGATAACATTCAAAGATCTCCAATTCCTTCATCGCAAATGTCTCCTCTTTCATTAGTATCTCAACATCAACAATTGACTGCAAGAATGAATTCCGCACTGACTGGCGGTATTGGTTTACATAATGGTGCACACCACCCTAGTCATCCACAACCAATGGGTCAACCTTTTAATGGTGGTCCAATTCCCAGTTTAGCACCTAGTGAATTAGAGGCACGCATGATGGAGTACATGAAACTCATAAATAAAGATATGCGAAATGCCGCGGCGACACCGCCTAGACCAGGCGAATCTTCACCTCCAAGTGCTACATCTCCGCTAAACGCCTTAGAAGTATCTCGTATGGCAATATGGAGTTTATATAATAATAATCAGATACAACATGAACCCCAAAAAGAAGCACTTAATCTTTCCGAAACTTCACCACATTCTCTACCTATTACTAGTAATAATACAAATAGCAATCAGCAACCGGTTGCTAAAAGAGAACCAGAAAGGGAATGCTCGCCGCCTGCAAAGAAGTTTGTTAAAGATGATGATGATTCAAAGCATGTTATCACAAGTACGCTTATCAAAGTTAGCAGTAGAGGTAAGTCTGGGAATTAAGAATTTTAATTATTGAGAAATGCATGAGTTTTTCTGAAGGTAGCTATCAGAAATGCTGTCAAAGAAAATATGCCAAAATCATGTTTTCAAATGCAAATCGGTTTTTCGTTCAAAATTAGTTGCCATTTCTCGTTTACTTAATTGATTTTTGTGTGAAATTAAAGTCAAGATAAAGCAAGGTTCGGTTAATCGAGCTTCTACTGTACTAGTTATTAAATAGTACTGCACAAGGTAGCCCATAGTCCCACTTAAGGAAGAATACTTTATTCAATATTTTTGTAGTTTTGAACAAATCTAAAACTTCTGCAGTGCTTCCTTGTGTGAAAAAAAACTTTTAAGATTTTCAGGTACAATTCTATGGATCTCTTCTTTTAATTATCAAAAATAGTCAATTTCTTTCTTTTTATTTGTGTTGGAAACAAGTTGCTTTTTTGACCAACTTGACGATATATGGTTACACTTTACTTGTTTGCTTACTATATTTCAAATTTGCCTAAATGCAATTTCGGGCATCTATTTTATATCTACAATATTTCCTCTTCTAAAATAATAATTTGGGAAATTTAGTATTCCACTTGAATTTGTATTTAAAGAACTGCAATCAAACGAAATTCTGTCAATTACATTGTACGTAAATAACAATTGGCTGAGGTAAAAGAGCATCTTCTAGGTTAAGGTGTACAAATAAATTTTTCTACATATTGTTGCCAAATGATTTAACATTTAACTGGCAGAATTTATTGTCTGAATACGTTATATTACCTGGAGAGATTGAAAGATGAATAAGATAACTTTTGTTATCATCTGCTATGTTTCAAGGGAAAAAAGACTGTTGTGGGTGCATTTTTCTGCATTCATCATTTAAATTAAAATCTTGAGTTTCTCATAATTTTTACTAGTTCTCTATCGGTGTATAATCTCTAATTGCAATGCTTTAGGTATGTCGTTTGTAGTTTATTGCTCCCGCCTATAAAGAATTTAGATGTCACCTGTTTATATTAGTTTTCCGTCCAAAATTACAGAAATTACCTCAGAAACTTAAAAAAGAAATCAAAACATAAAATTTAATAGACGTGTTCCGTTAGAAGTGCCAGTTTTAATCGAGCATGAACGCGTCTGTATTTTTATAAATAAAAATAGAACGCAATGAGACTTTTTAAAAACGACGACCTCAAAAAAAAATTGTAACCCTTTTCATCTCGTCTTTCACATCAGGATCTAGAATAATCAATTTACGTTTCTTGATTTTAATAAGCGCTTAGTGTCACATTGGCATGCGTCTCGCTTCCTTTGGCAAAATTCTGCGTACCAAATGAACTGTTATAATGATCCTCTTGATTAATGGTTTTTGTCTTTTACAGGGGATCCTCGCAACGGGGACAATTCATTGGTCGTCACGATGGAACTTAATGGCATTCTCTATCAAGGGGTTTTATTCGCGCAGTCGCCACCTAGTAGCGGTAGAACTGCTTTAACATCTTCGTAAATTCCTCGTCAGATGACAGCGTGTTAGTATACAAGTTTTAATTTCATTATTTATAATTTTATCGTGAACTTTCTGTATTCCTATACGGTTTTGTATTAGACGATATTCTTTGTACATATTTATTTAGATGACTCGAGAGTTGTAAAACGCAGAGTCTAGCATTTGCATGTTGATAGTGATTTCTTTTTACTCATAGACGGCGACACAAAACGTAATTATTACTATACCAAACAATTTTTGATTTTATGGTCAGTATTTCACTTTGTTTGGAATTAAACGTGTTCGTTGGTTGAGAGTTGTATGTTTGAAGTCTTGAGTTCATAGTAAAACCAATTTCCAAAGTGTTATTATTTATTGTATAAAATTAATAAACAAAATGCAATTACCAAGAAAAATACAAAATATAAATAAATTGAATACATTCCAGAACAAAATAACTCGCCCCCCCCTTGTTTAAACTATACAAAGTAATTCAAAAAACTGTTTATTTTAGCTGTAAATGTTTCAACATTTCATGCTGTATTGATCGTCTTAAAAATTGATACCTAACAATCTCTAGAGATGCTTTTCTCTTAATTATCATTCAATCATAACATTGAAGCAAAATTTTCTTAAAACAAAATTAATTTGATGTTATCTTATTATAGCAGGTAAAGTTTTAATTAAAACTTTACTGTTTGATAATAAATAATATTGCTTTTCTTTAAGTTTATAAGTCGTACGATCTAGAAATTTTAATTTTCTCTGCATTGTTTTTGTGTACCTCCTGTCTTGCAGCTATTTTTACAGCTCCAACATAATTATTTGTTTTCATAATTCTTATGTTCAATATCAGCACTAGTGTTGCCCTTTCAATAGGATCTATAGAATTTCTAGATCAATAACTCTAGGAATGTTGACATTTGTCTTTATGTTGTCATTGTTACATTTCTTCTCTTCTCAGTGGTAATGCAGAATGAATGCAGGAGGCAACTACTTTTAATTCTGGTCACATTTCATATAATTTTCAAAAGTTTTTAATTTTTAATTGTTCTGATTACAATTTATTATTTGATCAATTACAATCTCTCAATATGGGTTGCACTCATACTACCTTCTAAGAAATAAGTACCTACCTGATATTTCCTTACAGGTAGCAAAAACGTAATTCATATTTGATAGTGTTGACTGTTAAAATTAATGAAAGTCTAAATTAATGTAACAATTATATACCACTTTAAAGAATGCAGTTCACTTTTAAAATGGAAAGTAACAATTTAATTAATTTTTTAGATTTAACTTTACAACATAAATTACATAAGTTATGGATAATTACCTTAACATCAATTAATATAAATCTTTAATTAATAATTTCAATTTATAATCTACATTATCTAATCATACCATTGAATGAAACCATAATTTAAGGGTGTGTTCGAAAAGTCAGGGTAAAGTAGGTAGGATGCAAGCCACCACTGCTTAACAGACCGCAAGACAGGGGGAGTTTAAACAAAGAAGGAATAAATAAAAAAAGATATGGATCAGAAAAATTTAAAAAACAATGAGAAGAGACGAACCTAAGTAAATTACATAGAATAAACACGAAACCAAAATGTGTATGATTTAAATTATTGCTTTATTTGCAAAAAAATCATGATTTAAATCAGAAATCGAGCGAGTCGTATTTCTATTTCCTTATAACAAAAAACTATCACTTTATGGTTTCTTTCTATATTACTTTGTTCTTATTATTACAGGATATGTTGAATATGTCACATAAAATTGAAATTAAACAGCAACATTTACTTTGAATTTTAGGTTAAATATTGAGATTTATTACTCAACAAACATTTTATTTATAGTCCACGAGTTTTTTTGATTATGACATTAAGACAGTATTACTGTATTAATCTATCTCGCCTACCTGTTATATGTATATCAAATCTTTTACTTGGCTTGATTTAAATCAAAAGAATCGATTTAATTTCTAAAACATCATAAGAAACATCCAATTATACAGGGTGGCTGAAAAATCGTTCACCAGCCTATAACTATTTTATTTTTAAAGATATGAACAAAATGCAAAGGTGAAAGTTGTTTGATGTAATGAGAGGCATATTATCATGCATTGAAAGAAAACTCAGCGCTTACTGTTTTTGCATAACGTTAACTAACTTTAAGTGTTTAAATGGAACACTGTATATTTTCCAAAATTCTGAATACACCTAAAATTCTCTTTTCAACCATATAACACACCTAACGATTTGTTGAAAAATAAAAATACTGCAGCTATAGCATTAGTTATGCCAAAAATGTTATAACACGCTAGGCATAATTTAATTTTCAGAGCAGAAAAATTTAGTTTTCAACTCAATTAGACTTGCTGATGGAGTTACATAAACATGATCTTTTAAAAAGCCCCATAAGAAGTAATCTAGAATTGATAAATCGGGGGATCTTGCAGGGCAAGGCCTCAAGAAAATCGTTAAGTATGTTATATGGTTGAGAAGAGAATATCATGGGTATTCAGAATTTTAAAAAATATACAGGAGATTCCATTAAAACAATTAAAGTTGGTTGATGCTACGCAAAAACAGTAGGCGTTGAGTTTTCTTTCAGTGCATGATATTATGCCTCTTATTACATTAAACAAATTTCTTTTTTGAATTTTTTTCATATCTTTAAAAATAAAATAGTCATAGGCCGGTGAACGATTTTTCAGCCACCCTGTATAACGGTGTGAATTAATTAAACATGATTTATTACAAAAATTATCAAGATAAATATTATGACTTATAAATCTATAGAATTTAAAGGATATGCAATATTTTTCTCTCAAAAATTTAAGTTACAAATTTTTCATTTTAGATTCTGATCATGCAGATGTAGAAGTGTTGTAAGTGTAGAAGATTGTCTTCTGATAGACTGATTATAATATTAGAACCAGCGATTTATACCCATGATTGTTCTGTAATGTATGCTATTTATTGTTCAAGAGCATAGTTTAAATAATAACTGTAACTAATGTAAAATGAAAACTTTATTTGTCAGAATGTATTTATTGTATTTAAACAATATAAATCTAGAGTTGTTGTATATTTGGTTATTATTAGAGATAAAACATTACAGCGTATAGCAGGATTAACTGTTGTTCTTGTAAGTATTCATTGCTAATTTAAATACCTATGTATACTTACCATCTACTAAAGTTTCATGAGCTGCAGTTTAAAAATCTGCTACACTCAACTAAGTAAACAAATTACTCTTGATTAATAACGCAACTACTGCGATCTTAAATGAAGTGGTCCTCTCTCTTTCTCTTTCTATGGACACTTATTTCATTTTGGTTATATGGTTACATGAGTGGCTTATGTAATTCTCAATCTAGACTTACTTTTCTTATAGAGTATGTATTTCTCTATTTACTGTAAATATACTTCCATCTACACACTGAAATGTCTTATCTTTAATATAGTCCAGTGAGTGATCCAACTCCAGAAGAATAATAAGAAGTAAAACATTCTTGGCAGAATTGTGGATAGGTATAATTTCTTATGTTAAGCAACTAAATAAGTAAATCTTCACCAGGCCAGTTGTTTTGTCTGTCCTCCACAACTTTCTTTATTGATAGCATGATAAGTAATATATTTTATAGGCGTTAAGAATTATGGTAGCCAAATAAGGCCCATCTGCACCGACTAATTTCATAATATTTGTAACCTAGATTGTCATGATTTGTTATCAATAGAGCAAGTTGTGATCTTTGTACCTTTCAACCATTGATGGAGCAATGTTGTAAATATATAAATAAATTTAGTAATCAGTATTTTAGACTAGTTAATATGTGTTAGGATTTTTAAATTTTTGTATATTTAAAAAAGACTGTTATTTTTATTATCAATATATTATTATTACTTAATTTTATTATTTTTTATTATTTTTTTTGTCACTTAAGATACGTGTGGGTATTACCTGCCAATTATCTAGCAATTTACAAATGAAATGACTATTATTTATTAAGCATTATTAGTGTATAATTTATATAAAAAGAGGTAATTTAATGGTTATATTGTAGCAATATTAAAATTTAGAAGAAAAAAGTAAAATGTAAGAGTAGCGTTCCAACACATTAGAGTCATATACTCGTGTATTATATGAAAAAAAAAGATCATGCAAAAAACAAAATCACTGCAGGGTCTATTTTCTTTTTTTTTGTAAATTGTTTTGATCTGAGTAACTCAGGGATATAAGTAGTAGAGTAAAGCAGAAACATTAAAGCTTTGTTGCAATTCCTAAATATTCTGTGTTCTGTTTGTTTAATCAGTAAGCGGTCTGTCGTATTTTATATGTGCATCAATTATTGTAGTAACTGACTTTTCATATACTTTTTATTGATTGTGTTTTCATTTTACAGTGTGACTCGACCTTGTAAATATGTGTCATGATTATCATTAAAAAAGTCCTTTGAAATTGTATTTTCTTTAATTACCTACAAATATAAAAATATAATACTATGTTTAAGAATCACTGACAATATTGAATTGATATGTCCGAATTTCTAGGTAAGTACCATAAAACAAGGTAACTTTGGATACTATGTTACGTAAATGCCAAATTATGTAATGGGATAACATTGCTTGAGTGCAAATCGAGGGTTGTTAGATCCCTCCTGGATGTGATATGTGTCGACAGTGTTGCAGATTTAAGAAATCTAGGTATTGTTAGATACTGTTTTACAGAAGTGAAGAACTGTCTGAAGTTACCCGTAGTGTCTGAAGGTTCACAAAGAAAATCAATAGTATATGTAGAATTCAGCAAAGCTCAAAAGAACAAGATGAACTTTATGCACACACACACACTGTATTTGGGGGCATCTTTTAAGCTAGTCAATTTATCATTTCCTCTGCTGGTTTCAAAGCATAGTATACAGGGTGATTCCGAAATAAAGGGTATCCTTTTAATAGGTGATAAGTGAGGCTAAAAAAAGACAAAAAATGAAAAAACGAAGTAGCTCCGTGAAAGTTGAAAATTTTGACAATTTTCCTAAATATTACAAACTAAAGCTGTCCCTGGTTAGAAAAAGAAGTGTTTCTTGTATTCTCCCCTTAAAAAGTGAAAGTTAAGGAGATTTACAATGTTTCTAAACCCTTGTAGTACAAGAACGAAAATTTACCAGACATGCCTATTTTCTTGGAACTAATAACGCAGGTGTAGTAGCACAATGAACAATAAATACCATTATGAGCTACCCCCTGGACGTTTTACAACTTTTCCTTCTTAAATCTGAAGTTGAGGGGATTAAAGAAATTGGGATAGCCAGCCCCAAATATGTTTAACATGCAGGGTTGTTGAAATGCATTAAGACAGTAAAAAAATAATAACATAATTTATGCAACGAACAATTAGACTCCAGTCTCACAAGCAACATTTTAATCCCTTATTATTATTTAGTCACTTGAATAGAGGAAACATTTTAAATGGCAACGGATACACATACTATACTTGAATGAAACATGCGTATGGAAGGTACTACTAACTATCGCCTCTGTATTTAATTCACTTCAATAAATTCAACCAATTCTTTTTATGTAGCATAATGCTTATTGAAGTTTTTGGTTCTTCGGAGTTTTACAGAAAAAAATCACTAACAGTAAAATCTTAATATAAATAAAAAGTAAAACTTAAAAACGTGCCCATTGGTTATTTATGGCATTCTAGAAACCAGAAAAACTATTATACCCCTCACATAAATAGCAAGCGCTACCTGCCAAAGACAAGGCCAGTCAGTCAACCCCTATCGATGTTTGCTTAAGTAAAAGTATGAGAGCAGGACCGGCTTGGCTTAGCGATTAAACTTCAATCGCACTTTTCTCGGAAATTATGCAATTTTTACCTACCGTTTTTTATCGCAAATGTATGTACTATCACACCGCTATCCACCTTTAAGAGGATACCCTTTATTTCGGAATCACCCTGTATATCAGATACTGCATTTGAGTGGTTACAAGATTAAAAAATATGTCGATGTCAAAAAATATCTACCAGATACTGTCTTTTAGCCTTTAATATAAGTAATACATAGGTAGTATTATTCTCATTCCTAAGAATAATGATTTTATTTTGTTTTGCAATTAATTCCATTTAACAAAATTCAATATCACTTTGATTTTTCATTTAGTCTGTATTTATCATTGCAATTACAGAATTTCTGACACTCTTCCACATAAAAACACAGTATGTACCAAATCAAAGGTCAAAATTCATAAATTTATAAATATGGAGAAATACATCACATCAAAAACAATTATAATATACAACAATATTGCACTTTTATTAAATTCATTTTAAAGACAGAAGGAAAACACTAAATGCTATTTTATGGCAAATTTACTTTCTTTCTCATATTGTTGTGGCTTAGAGCAGCGAAGGCAGTATTATCAATGTGTCATCCTTAGAAAGTGAGACTAGAGTTCATCAGGTGTTTCTAAGCAGTAAACAACTACTTTAATTTTCTGTAATATATTCATTGTCTGTTAAACTACGACAGTTTTGTTTTTTCAACTATGTAAAGAATGTTGCCATGTTCTATAGATAAGTTTTCTTATTTCTTTTCTCTGCTTGTAATCCTTATTGAATTAAAATAATGATCACCTCTAATATGGTGGCTTAGATTTCAAAGTTTTCAAAATTTTCCATGCCCAAATCACTTTATCTATATTAGTCTCAGGAGTCTACTAGAGTAACATAAAAACATCAAAAATCTTTATTCACTATCATTATCTTACTTAGTTAAATTATTGATAGAATAATTGCCAAAAATATTACATTTACTGCCCAGGACAACAACAATATTGATTATACAACAAGTTTGGAAGAAATCTAATGATTAGGTGTTGCATAGCACATGGACTTATAAGAAGCATTATCATATGATATTACCTGTGGTATAGTTTTTAATGCAGTACTTTATGGTCATGTACACAGAAATTCCAAAACAAACCCAATGCTGTAACAATCTTCAGTCTTTCTAGACAAAAACATTTTAGAAATACCAGATTTCAAACTTGTGTTTTTGTTTTCCTGCAAAATAACTTACTGTGACTTGGCCCTTTTTGGGTTTGTATCCTTCGTAGTATGCTTTCGCAATGTCCAAAAGATATTCCTAAGCTTGAAAACTTAACTAGGATTTTCTCAGTTCCATAAACAAGACTGCAAAGGTCTTCAACAACCTTTTAATATAAACAACTGAAAGTGATTGGAATACCTTTCAGTTTCAAAATATACAGAGTGTTTTCAAAAGTATGCAGGAAACTTTTAACACTAAGTAGAATCAAAACACAACAAATGTCAACAAAAATTTTCTCATCAGTAACAGTAAAGGAGTTAGATGCTTAACAACATTGGTCCCATCCCATTTGGTGGTCAAAGAGCAAATTGATTTATTTAAAATCATCTAATTATTACTTTACAACTGTTTTTGAACCAAAATCTAATAAAATCACATAGAAGCAAAGTCATGATTAGAATTTAAATAAAATGGTACAGCTTTATCTCAACTTAACAAGAAGAAAAAGGACAAGATTTGTTACCATGAAAAATCATAAAACAGTATAACAACAGCCTATCAGTTTTTGTTAATGAATCAGCGACACCCTAAATGTGAGGGACCTAAAATTTCCAACACTTTTATCTTTTTTATTTAATACTTTAAGAAAAAACTTTATTGAGGTTTTTGTTTTCCTGCATACTTTCAAAAACACCCTGTATAACTCAATAATCACTCACAGCAGGCAGATGGAAAAAAATGACACATGCTTACTGCTCTTTTTAAATTCATCTCTAAAAATTGTCATCCAATTCTAAGATCTTTTGGTAGGGGACAGACAGCAGTTCTTTTGTTTACTAGAATTACTACACCAAATTATAGAGAACATGTCTTTATAATGCAATGTTAGTTTGATGAGGTAACCTGAGGTATTTTATAACTTCTAGTCTTGCAAACGTAAAAATTATATTAGAATGATGTCACTTTTAAGACTTCCAAAAATGTATCTAGTAACATTACACCTATCATTAAGGGATCAGGAAATTATAATACTAACCTTCTTGTACAGCAGTCATCTCAATGGAGCAAATATATACATTTTTACTTTGAAATCTTCTTAATAGTACAAGACACTTCTAATACGAATTTTGCTATCCTGTAAAAGCTGCAATGTTTCAGGTACAGACCTACCTGCATAGGATCTAATAATGTTCCGAAGGCCCTGTTGTGGTATATTTAGATATGGATAAAACTACCTATTATGCAGCAAAAGTCTTCCATGCAAATTTACTTTTTCAACTTTTTGTCAAATAGAATCTCAATTTAGACAACTGTGAGGCAGCAAATAACAAAAATTTTTAGGTGATTTTAAAAATGATCAATTAGTATGCACAATTAGGGAAAGTGGGTTTGCAATACAAGCAACACAATGTTTCTCCAAAGGAAGCCTCAAACCTCCAAACTTTCTCTTAGTGTCCTTTTCCACGGTTTCTAGTATACAATGTTGTTGCTTTTAGTAAGAGATATTCAAATTTAAAAGAATTTCAAAACATTGTGACAAATCATCGATTTACATTGGTGTTTATACTGCATGTAAGACAACTTCACATGAAATCTTTATTAAAGCATGAATCTTGTGAAAGGTCAATTTTTAGGAAAGGCAATTTATCCAAATGAGACTATCGCAACTGATACTTTTGTATGACAGTAACATTTTCCACTGAAGTAATACTATTAGCTGGTACTGACATTCATTACTAAAAATCACATTTTGTCTCCCAAAGATTAAGGAATAAATCTAAGTAATCATTTCCAAAATCTAGAAAGTGGGACGTCAAGAACGTAATGAAAGTTTGAAGTTAAAAGAATATAAAAGATTTTGATTTTCATATGTAAATAAACAATTAAAAAGTTTCTTTTATAAATAGGGAATTATACTATTATTATTGTGTATCTTTCAAGAGGTTTATGGATTAATATTAAAAAACAATCTTTACATCCATTAGAATTAGTTACAATTGAGTATGCTATCACAATAAATGAATTGCAGTGGTCCAGTGGAGTTTCCAATTCACTTGTATTTGTTCATCAAACAGCAAAGAGCTAAAATCAGCATCATTGTTATGTTAATATTTTTCAAAGTGCTGGAAATAAAGTGAACCTTAAGATAAAAACGTTAATGATCAGTCTTAGTTTTTAAATTATGTACCCTGCAGTGCGATCAAATTTCAAGTTCACAGTACGTAACTTTATGTGTACACACAAAAAATCTATACTTACAATAATAAATACACAAAAAACTCCACAAATATACTAGCAAATTGTGTAGAATATAATGAAGATTCTATAACGCACATACACCAACAACCTACAAACATGTTACAGATTATGTACAATTTTTCTAAAAGAAAAACTTACCTTCTTGTTTACAAAAATATACTTTTGAATAAAAAAGTTAAATCCTTGACGTTTAAGTTTAAGGTTAGAATATTTGAGGTTATATTCGGTACGTTTCTTGGTACGTTTGAGGTTTTATGAGTTTTGTTTTTGTTTACAAAAAGTTGACGTTTGAAGTTTCTGATGAAAAGAAAATTCCCAAGATTTTTCAAAAATCAAATTGACATAGACAGCACAACCAGACTGTCTTTTAAATTCTTATATTTACAGCAGTTGTGTTAGGTATGCAAAAAAAAGTAAATAATTTTTAAAAATGTATTATTTTAGGAAACAAGAAGCGAATACGACCAAGGGGTAGATACTTTTTCACCAAGGGACGCTTCAAGTAGAATATACTATACATAGAAGCTATAAAATTGGGTTCGACAGCACTTGGTATATGTACAGATGAGAGAGTGGTACTTGCTGTAGAAAAACGTATCACTTCACCACTAAATGGACTATCGAAAAAATTGTTGAGATTGATAAACATATTGAATGTGCTGTATCTGGATTAAAGGCAGATTCAAGTATAATGATTGATTGGTACATTAAAGGAATCTTTATGTTTTTAATATCTTAGGGTTATTTTTAATGTAATAGAGCTCATATAGAATCGTTAGTTTATTTATAAGTAAAGTATCACATACACAGACAGTATCAAATTTAGCTGGTCATTTTGGAGAGCCCAACAACAATGATACTATTTTGATGTCTTGACCATTTGGTTCTGTATTATTGTTAGGTGGAATTGAGGATAGAGGACCACAATTGCATCATATGAACCCATCTGATTAATGATTGTAAATGCTATGTTAAACTTATAATTTTATTTAGGTACATTTGTTGAGTTCAATGCAAAAGCCATAGGTTCTGGTTCTGAAGGTGCCTAACATCATTTACAAGAGGTAGGTATATCATCATAATGTGAATTTAAATGAAGTTATTACAGCAGTTTTAGCAATATTAAAAGATGTTATGGAAAAGAAACTGGATTCTACCAATGTAGAGTTAATGACAATGACTCCTGATAAATATTTCGTATGTTCACCATAAATGAAGTTGAAGTGGTATATCAATTCTGTATTTATAAAGATACATGTATTTTATGTTACGCCTAATCTTATAATTTTTAGGCCTTAATGAAGACAGTTCCTTAAGATCAGTTTCAAGGGAATCCTGCAGCAGCAAATACTGATTCCGATCATCATGTTATTAATGTGTTAGGAAGCAACTGATATTTGATTTTTTTTTAACTTTGATGTGTTTTTATAAGTGTGAAAGAATCTTTTGTATAAAACAGTAAGTTATTGTTAACCGTAATAGATACATAAAATATAAAAATGCTTCTTAATTATTACTTATATTAAGGGCCTGTCCATAAGTAGATGAACATTTTTTTATATTCTGTAATTTAGATGTGTATTTAAATAATAAGTCAGTACTCCTCAAAATAACTTTGCATTTAAAAATGTCTCATCACGAAAATGAATGGTTTGTTAAGTACTTTGTACACTTCTACCAAAGTATTGCAGAAAATACACTCTGGTTTTTCTTTGTTTTAAACAAGCAGAAAGTTCAAGATTTAGCATATATGATACACTATGAAAATTTGTTAACACAAATTATAGTATATATGAAATCATTTGCGGTTGTTGATGATCTGCAGCAATCAAGATGAATGTTAAAGTGGTAAAAAGTCCATTTATGAAGAATCCTTCGATTTCCATTGAAACTGTACTGAAGAATGTTAATAAGAGTAAATGTACAATAGCAATAAGAATAAAATTTAAAGGCTTAGGTCTAAGAGTATATGTAAATTCAAAAATTAATATTTCCAAAATCACAAGACAATAATTTGTCTTTATATTTATATAAGTATATATATATGTAAAGTAAAGAGCTCCAAAGCATATTAAGAAGCAGAAAGCAAGAGCAAAATCAAGATTGCTGAAAACTATACCAAAAAGGTCTTCATAGAATTTTAATACACAGATGACAAATTGATGTACTTAAAGCTAGGGCAGTTGACAGAATTTGAAGTTTACTATGAAGAGTGAATAATGCAAAACCAATCTAAATAAAGAAACCACTCAAAACCATTAAAGGATTTATTGTTATAAATGACGATTAGAAAAATGTTGCAGCCACATTGGGGCAAAAAGTAATGAGAAAAGGTCTGAGAAATCTGCATTCTGTTGGCTATAACAGCATTGATTCTGCAAATATTGTATACGTTGCTACTTTTAATACTGTTTGTTAGTATAATTGATCAATAAGAATTTATTTTGCATACCATCTGCAAATAAAGGTGCATTCAAGCATTGTCCATCTACTTATGGCATAACCCCTTATAATCACTTGCTTGTGATTAACGAAGCTCCACTTTGAATTTCCAAGTAGTTCTAGTGTGCAGTTTTAATATTACTCATCATAAGTATCTAATAATATACATCCATCGTTTTGCTCTTCCATTTTTCTAATAATTCTAATTGTATAATTTAGTTACTGTCTTATTGATCTCTTAAAATACCAAACCC